>CM053026.1:450749782-450774946 GCA_028564925.1 Lithobates sylvaticus | reverse complement strand
TCCGAGATAGACCGTAGTGGTTTTGGGAGTGATTTAATAAAAGCAGAACGTTGTTGGAATCTCCATTGGTCCAGGAATGACACTGCTGCGGATGGCAGAAGGGACGTGAGAGGAAGAATGCTTGTGGTAGATGTTACTTGATGCAATAGAGTCGTAGATCCAATGCTCATAGAGTGAGATTTGGGGTCCAGGGTTCCCGGTGGGAAGTAGGCATGCCCAGACAGTTGCATGAGGGGAGAATTATGTGGCCATTTGTGTGTTTTGCACAGGGAGTCCCGTATTATAAAGGTGGACCAGGTGAGAGATGAGGTGGATGTGGACAGATTCCTGAATTTCTTATCCATATTCTAGGGAATAGATCCACACCACTAAGTTCATATTCAAGGGCCACCCATAACTTAGAGTCTTTGTGGTATTTCCAGTCTGAGATTCTATTTAATACAACTGCTAAGAAATAACCCTTAATGTCTGGTAGGGCTTGCCCCCCACTACGATTAGATCTAGTGAGCAAGTTTCTGGCGATTCTAGGTCGCTTACGGTTCCAGATGTATTTACAGATTAACGATTGTATCAGTTTAAAGAATCCCAGAGTATTCTTGGATAAGTTTATCTCTAGTATCTTTGTCTGTTACAGTGTGTTGTACGTGATAGAGCTGTTGATAATTGATAAAAGGAGCAAAGCTCTTTAGCTATATCCAATGTCTCATATGCCAAGGTATCAGCGGGAGTCTTAATTTTAGCTATGAATGCCGCAGATTTTTGTTGTTGTAATCAGCTGGCCAAAAGTCTGTCAGGTTTTTTTCCCCATTTGTGCAATCTTTGAGCAACACATCGGAATTGTTGTTTTTGTTCTAGGTGGAAGAGGGCTTTAGGTTCCTCCCTCTTCAGTGTCAGTAATCTAAAGAGCATTGTTTTATGCTTCCTTTCCAGGGGTTGGTGTGTTCTCTCCTTTTTCTTCCTAGAGCCTAGCTCAATAACTCTCCCCCTTATGTGCGCATTGTGCGCTTCCCAGTGTACCCCTGGCGATATGTCTGGGCTTGTGTTTTCTTTAAAGTAAAGGGATAGTTCCTTTTCTATCTGTCTTTTATCAATTTCCTCAAGAATAAGATTGTCATTAAGTTTCCAGTTCACTGTCTTTAGGGGTAGGGAGGGAATTCTCAGTTTGAAACTAATCGGGGCATGGTCTGATATTGGCGAGGTCTCAATATGGGAACTAATTGGCAGGGCTAGGTGATGTGGGTCACTAAAAAAGCAGTCAATCCTTGAATAGGACGGTGTAAGTGTCAGTAGTCTGTAATATCTTTTTACCGTGGGTGCATTATCCTCCAGATATCCATAAGTTGGTTGTCGTGTAATCGTTTACGGATTGGTGTTAAGCGTTTGTGGGAGATAGAGGACCTGCCCTGTAAGGTATCAATGAGGAGTTCTAGGGGGGTATTAAAATCCTCTACCAGTAAAATGCACCCATGGGCAAAGTCTCGTAATTTGGTGAGGGTGGCCGCAATATAACCTGTTTGGTTGTGGTTGGGGGCGTAGATGGTAGCTAAAGTGCATGGCATGTTGCCCAGGCTGCCTCGTAAAAACAAATATCGACCCGATGGGTCACATAACCTGGTCTCAACTATAAAAGAGGAATCCTACGGAATCCAGTGGCCACTCCCTTTGCCTTGCGAACATCAGACAAACTGTAATACCAGGTGGGGTAGTGGTGGGAGAAGAGTTTTACTGATGTGGTTTGAGTGAGGTGGGTCTCTTGCAGAAAGACAATGTCCCCCTGCAAGTGAAGTAGTTCTCTATATAGGTTATGTCTCCTACCAGGGGTGTGGAGTCCCCCAAAGTTGAGGGATAGCGGGTTCAACATGGCCATTGGATTCGATAGGAGAATCTTTCTGCCCATTCCTCTGATGAAGCTGGATCTGAGGCAGGGGAAGAACAGGAAAAGTGGGAGAGGAAAAAGAGAGGGAGGGGAAAAGAGAGGGGGAAGAACAGGTATAGCAGAAAGAACCAGTCAATAGATACCAACATGGATCTAAAACTTTTAGCCACTCTCGAAAAGTGTGCATGTTTTGCACACAAATATCTGCGGTGCATATGCAGGGCACACGTGAGTCCCGACACTCGCTGGTGCACCACCCCAAAGGGGGTGTTGGTAGCACTGGACATTCAAAAGTACACACTGAAACAGGGATGTATACCATCGTAGTGCTCCATAGTGCTGGCATTCTGTATCTTTAATAACACAGAAATAAACTATATCTATACTACTTCTAAAGATCACATCACATCTCAGCTACTGGCACAATTGCCCTACTCTTATATTTATGTTACATCCACGTTCATGTTACATCTTTACCTTCTAGACGACGCATTGCTAAGTCTAAATGGGCCAACTAACATGTCTGCATGGAAGATTCCCTAGGTTGGGGGGTGAAGGTTCCCCCAACTTAAGCTTGTCACTGCTGACATTTCAGCTTGTCCTCTTGCAGATAGGAAAGGACTACTGCACCCCTCTTTGAGTGATCCTAAAGGGTCTGGATCAAGATTGGCCAGCAGATCGCCCTGCAGATCCATTACATCCACTGGCCACTGACTACCTACTGAAAGGGTACAGGCCAATCTGTCATTGTGTGCTGTCATCATTCTCAGCCATTGGCCCCTGCCACCTATTGGTGGCACACTATTAGCTACCACACCCAGATGTTTAAGCCTGGCATAAGGCCATGCCTGGGTGGTCTGTCCTGGTTCAATGGCTTGCACCATCATCCTGTGATCCTTCCTCTGCTGTGCATAACAACAAATCCTCAATCATGATACTTGTAGCGGTGGGGACAGAGCATATAGCCACTTTCTGCCAGGGGTCATCATCTGTCATGTGTCACACCCTTCTACTCTGTCCTCTTCATCAGAGCGCTTGCCAATGCAACACCTGAGCTCCTCTGAGCCGACATCAAACCTATCAGCCAGTAAGTAGTTAGTGTCGTCAGCTGCAGCTACTGAGGTAGAAGACTCTTATTAGGCCGGATTTGACTTAATATCCTGTAGAATTTCCTCCACAACACACAGCAACAAATCCGCAGTGGCAGTACTTGCAACTGTGATGACAGAGGAGAAGGTCACAGGAGACTGAATTTCACCAGGGATTATCCTCTGACCCATGTCACACTTCTACTCTGTCCTCCTCAGCAGAACGCCTGCCAGCGCAACACTTGAGCTCCTTGTAACATAAACGTGAATGTAACAGATACCCACACAAATTTAGGGTATATTAGTTCTTTACCAGAATTGGTACATTGCCCTTTCCTTCAATAGACTGCTCTATATCATGTTAACAAATGTGAAAAGGCTAATGCGCAAGGGCAAAAATAAAAGGATTAACCACTTCAATACCACAATATATCAGTGCCCATCAGTGCAGCCTTGTCAGTGCCCCCTTATCAGTGCCCATTGGTGCCACCTCATCAGTGCCCATCAGTGCCACCTCATTAGTGCAGCCTTATCAGCACCCACAATTGCAGCCTCATCAGTGCCCATCAGAGCAATCTCTTAAGCACACATCAATGAAGAGGAAAAATTACTTCTGTGCAAAATTGTATAACAGAAGCTAAGAAAACCTTTTTTTCCCCACAAGTTTTTTTCAGTCTTTTTTATTTGTTTAGCAAAAAATAAAAAACCCAATGGGGATTAAATACTACCAAAAGAAAGCTCTATCTGTCTCAAAAAAATGATAAAAATGTCATGTGTTGCATGACTGCGCAATTGTCATTCAAAGTGCGATAGCACTAAAAGAGGAAAATTGGCCTGGGCAGGAAGGGGGTGAATGTGCCCAGTATTGAAGTGGTTAAAACCCAGTCTAAAACCTGATTTACATACATACATTACCAATGAAATGTCAATTTTCTTCCACAGGTAAAATTTATCTGAAATAGTGCTGTACTGACTTTTGTTTTCAGCATTCAACTTACCAGAGAGACATTAAGCCCCCTTCCACACCACACCACAGCACCAGTCATTTTTTGCCTTGCTTTAGCGGTGTTTTAGCGGCGCTTTTCAGCCACTAGTAGGGTGGATTTTACCTTAAAAAGAAAGGTAAAAAGTTCCATTTTGCGGTGCTTTGGAAGCACTGCCCATTCATTACAATGGGCAGGGGTATTTTGGAAGTGCTATTTACAGAGCTCCCAACCTGCCCCAAAGATGCTGCTTGCACGACTTTTTATAACGCCCCACAAGCGCACCGCCCCAGTGTGAAAGCACACACTGCAAAGAATAAGAGGCAGTTTTCAGGTGCTTTTTAGAGGCTAGTTCTAGCACTAAAATGCCCAGAAAAAGAAAAACTGTTGAATTGAGCCCAATGCTTACTCTAGAGAAGGGGCAGCAGAATTGACTCATTGGTCTTCAAAAGTCTCAGATTCTTCAGATGCATTTGCGATCCATGCAACAGTTATTCATATTGCAGTGCTATGGAGCTCCGGGTAAAGGTGCATAAAGAAAAAAAACATGCCCCATCTCATCTACCTTCTTTATTCATATAATTAGCACATGGCAAAATGATTACATATGGTAAACATACGTTGCACATAAATATACAAAATACAGTAACATTGGTTTACACAATTTTGCCATTCCACTTATTCACTTATAGCTATACCTCCACTTAGCAAAATATAAATCGGTAAACCACCTTCCACAAAATGTGTTTGCAAAAGTAAACTAATTGTCTCAAATGTGCCTACAAATAAAACACTGTATTAACCAAATATAGATACTGACTTACAAACTGGAACAAAGAGCTGAAAATACTGAGCAATACACAAGGAGACCTTTCCATAGTGAGATCAGTAACCATACAAAAGAATGGAAAACTTTAGACACAGCTGTCAGCTTCTATTACTCGCTTTTTGTTTCAGAGAATAGAGGATTATGTTGCAGCTGGTCAGTGAATAATGACCCTCACATCATGGAGGAAGAGCTTTGGTCTGAATGACAAGTGTACATTACGTGGTTCCTGGGACGATGGGATTGTCCATTTGTGGAGAGAAATGCAGCTTGGGGGCTTTGAAAGTACTATTTCTAACAATTCCCATCAACCCCAAAAGGGCTTATAGCTAGACTGTTCTGTACCAAAAAAAATCTTAATGCTTTCAGAAATAGGTGCCATTCAGTTAGAAATGTTTTCTCACTAAATAACACTTGATGGTCTACTCAAATAAATGGCTCAGAGGTGTCTGAAATAACAATGTTTAGCAAAAAGGGATCCTCAATCATAGCAAATCATGAGATGACCTGATATCTGGGTCTGGAGATAAATATTTGTGCTGATGAAACCATTCATTCCACAGAAAAAAAAAAAAAAATATGAAATCCAAGTGTTTTTTTTTTTTTTTTTTTTCTTCAAAACTGAAAGAAAACAAAATAAATAGGTAGAGATGAGGCATAAGATAGTCATAAACATGCAGCAGTGCTCTTAAATATATTTTTTGCTTTGGTAATTTTTTCCTGAAGATCAACCATTTCAAGTTTTTGTAAAGGGTCCAAAGTGCCCATAGCAGTGGTGGACAAAATATACCTTGAGGCATGGACTGTTTTTAATTTTTAAGCACCCTCCGTAGTTCCGTACTAGCTCACAAAGGCAGTTTAAAACACATACATTTGCAAGCACAAAGCAGCCACTATAAATATATATATATATATATATATATATATATATATATATATATATATATATATATATATATATAGTAAAACCTTGGACTGCGAGCATAATTCGTTCCAGAAACATGCTTGTAATCCAAAGCACTTGTATATGAAAGCAAATTTCCCCATAAGAAATATTGGAAACTTAAACAATTCATTCCACAGCCATTTATTCGTAGGTCCTTCAGTTTATAGTCCATATAAAAAGATTATAGCAATGTGACCAGGTTGTGTAACCATAAAATGTCCATCCACAAATGGCAGCCTCCACAAGGGGATTAGAAGCAAAATCCAGCAGGAGCTACAGAGTATAAAAGAGAAGAGAGGCACCTTTAAGTGTAGCAATATGTTGCTAAATGTTGTACCTTCATTAAATGTAACCATATTGCTACACTTAGAGGCACCTCTCTTCTCTTTTATACTCAGTTGTGACATGACACTACTTGTATATCAAGACATTGCTCGTATATCAAGTCAAAATGTATTAAAAAATGTTGCTTGCCTTGCAAAACGCTCTCAAACCAAGTTACTCTCAAACCATGGTTTTACTGTATATATATATATATATATATATATATATATATATATATGTAGCGGCCATAACCCCTTGAGGGGCGGCCTTGACTTTTGGGCTTACCAGTTACCTCCTCGTGGCTTGTCGGTGACTGTCCAGGGGTTCCCAGGGTTAGCACCCAATGACCTCAGATGCTGACACATAAAAGTCCTTTTAATGGTTTTTATTTTGCAGGGGTAACATCCAACATAACACAGTCTCTGATGGGAATAGAGGACACGGGTGATAAACTCAGGCACTTTGAAACTGCTGACATCCACTGAATGTCTTCAATCAAACCCAGAGAGTAACCAATCGCAGCTGGGTGCTTCACTGCCGGATAAACCTCTAGCCAGAGATCTAGCAGCCAACATGTGATCCGAAAACTTTGCAAAAGTCTCTGCCACAGACTAAATTGTAACTGAAGATGAATAGGAACCTTTCTCACAGTACCTGGAACTTTCTCTGTCTCCTTGGCAGTACTGTGGAATTGTGGATTCTTTAGTGTCCATACAACTCAGCTTCCAGGCTCTTACCGAGTAGCCAGCTTGTTGGCCCCCCTCCGAAGAGTCCTCCCCTGGTCACTTGCACGAGTTGCCGTATCCCTCCAATAACGAGAGCACACCGGGACGCCTTGAATTCTCCTTCAGTTACTGGGACTCGGGCTAGCCAGCTACGAAACTTGGGAACAGACGCATCCCTGCATCAAAATATGCGGGTCTATGAGGCTGGTCGGATTTACCATGCTTACGGGACGGCAAATGCTCCTAGGCCCAGGACCCCTTGTGGGGCTACCCCGGTCCAGAACCAGGAACCAAGAACTGAGGCCGAACCCCGTGACTTCAGCACCTTAAATACCCCTTCCCAGACTACGCAGCAGGGCCAGACGCACCCACTGATTGGCTCCGGGAAAGATTGGTACCCAAAACGTCCAACCAGGCCTGGTTCTCGGCCTGTCATAGGTACCTCGCTGCACCTATGACCAGGCAGAACCCTAGTATAGCCCAGCCAGACTGATGCCAAAGTAAACCTGTACAATTAACCCTCAGAACCCATTATGGTTCTGAGGAAAAAACTAAATTGTTAAAGTGTGACTGCTACACATATATATATATATATATATATATATATATATATATATATATAAATATATATATATATATATATATATATATATATACAAAAGTGAGTACACCCCTAACATTTTTGTAAATATTTTTTTATATCTTTTCATGTGACAACACTAAAGAAATTACACTTTGCTACAATGTTAAGTAGTGAGTGTACAGCCTGTATAACAGTGAATTTGGCTGTCCCCTCAAAATAACTCAACACACAGCCATTAATGTCTAAACCGCTGGCAACAAAAGTGAGTATACCCCTAAGTGAAAATGTCCAAATTGGGCCCAATTAGCCATTTTCCCTCCCCTGTGTAATGTGACTCGTTAGTGTTACAAGGTCTCAGGTGTGAATGTGAAGAGGGTGTGTTAAATTTGGTGTTATCGCTCTCACTCTCTCATACTGATCACTGGAAGTTCAACATGGCACCTCATGGCAAAGAACTCTCTGAGGATCTGAAAAAAAGAATGGTTTCTCTACATAAAGATGGCCTAGGCTATAAGAAGATTGCCAAGACCCTGAAACTGAGCTGCAGCATGGTGGCCAAGACCATACAGCAGTTTAACAGGACAGGTTCCACTCAGAACAGGCCTCCCAATGGTTGACATGTTCAGCGTCATATCCAGAGGTTTTCTTTGGGAAATAGATGTGTGAGAGCTGCCAGCATTGCTGCAGAGGTTGAAGGAGTGGGGGTCAGCCTGTCAGTGCTTAGATCATACACAGCACACTGCATCAAATTGGTCTACATGGCTGTCATCCTAGAAGGAAGCATCTTCTAAAGGTGATACACAAGAAAGCCTGCAAACAGTTTGCTGAAGACAAGCAGACTAAGGGCAGGAATTGTGAGCAGTATTTAAACCCTAATCAAATTAGAAAGTGAGAAAAAATAGTGGCGCTTAAATCACACTGCTATGATCATACATAAATGTTCAGTTCAACAAATTTAAATGTGTCAACAATAATAAATATTATTACCCTGTGACAAGTGAAAAAATAAATAATTCCTACAATGCAAAAAAAGTTCCTAAAAATAAATCCAGTGAAGCTTGTTGTAGTGTCTTATTGTTCATCCACCACACCAATGTGCTCAGTGATTCCGCTCCCATCAGAAAACACACTCACCGGATTGATATGCCTCACACTCTCGTGCTTGGCTCACTCGCTTTAAACCACACAGAAAGGGTTTAGAAATATCCAATATCCAGCCGTGTATACAAAGGATCTCTCCAAATAACTAAAAGTGCTCCAATATTGTAATAACAAAAAGCCACTTTAACCACTTCCCGACCGCCCCCTGTATATATACGTCGGCAGAATGGCACGTACAGGCAGAATCACGTACCTGTACGTGACATTCTTCCGGCGGTTGGGGGGTCCGATCGGACCCCCCTCCGCCGGCGGGGACGGTCGGGATGGCTTCAGAAGCGATGCGGGACGAGGTAACGGCCAGTCGTTTCTGGCCACCCCCTCCCGATCGCTCTGGCCAATGGGATTCGTCCGCTTCCTTCCCCTTCCTGTGTAATTGTAAACACAGGCAAGGGGAAGTGATGTCACGCTCCTCGTGTCGGTCTTTCTGACCGGGACGCCGAGCGGAGAAGACATCAAGTAAGTGCACAAACACTACACTGACACCAGGCACACATAGGCACACATTTCACCCCCCTGTCACCCCCTGATCACCCCCCAGATCACCCCCTGCCCCCCCAGTCACAGTGTCACTGATTGCAGTGATCATTTATTTTACTGATCACTGCATTTAGTGTCAGTGTGACTGCAATAACTGTCAGGGCAGTTAGTTTTAGGCCCCTTTAGGTCCAAGGTAGCCGCCCGCCCCCCCCCGCCCCCCAATAAAGGTTTAACCCCTTGATTGCCCCCTAGGTAACCCTTTCACCCCCTTTTGCCAGTGTCACTAAGCGATCGTTTTTTTTGATCGCTCTATTAGTGTCACTGGTGCCGCTAGGTAGCCAGTTTTTTTTTTAGGTAACCGCCAGGTTTATATAGGATTATAAATAGGTTTATAGGTCAGGTACCCCCATATTACAACCTAAATAAAGGTTTTAACCCCTTGATTGCCCCTAGAGTTAACTCTTTTACCAGTGATCACAGTATAAGTGTCACTGGTGACGCTGGTTAGCCAGTTAGTTATTTAGTTATTTAGGTTCCCCGTCAGGTTTTTATATAGTGTCAGGTACCCCCATATATTACCTAATAAAGGTTTTAACCCCCTGATTGCCCCTAGTTAACCCTTTCACCAGTGATCACCGTATAACTGTTACGGGTGACGCTGGTTAGTTAGCTTGTTTTTTTATACTGTCAGGGCACCCGCCATTTATTACCCAACTATCGGTTTAACCCCCTGATCGCCCGGCGGGTGATATCAATTAGGTTTTAGGGTCAAATAAGGTCTGCGTCGCCCCAGGTTAGTGCCAGTACCGCAAACACCCACGCGCAAAGCATACACCTCCCTTAGTGGTATAGTATCTGAACAGATCAATATCTGATCTGATCAGATCTATACTAGCGTCCCAGCAGTTTAGGGTTCCAAAAAACGCATTGTTAGCGGGATCAGCCCAGATACCTGCTAGCACCTGCGTTTTCCCCCTCCGCCCAGCCCAGCCCAGCCCACCCAAGTGCAGTATCGATCGATCACTGTCACTTCCAAAACACTAAGCACACATAACTGCAGCGTTCGCAGAGTCAGGCCTGATCCCTGCGATCGCTAACAGTTTTTTTGGTAGCGTTTTGATTCATTCGCCAGCAGCCTAGGAGCTTTTTTTCCTGTGAATCTCACTAGTGTACTACTAAATTTAGAGCCCAAAATGGCAAATCGCAAGTACACTAGTGAACAGGCCTACTTGTTTCTGAGTATGTCAGATAGTGAAGAGGAGGTCACTCATCTGTCACAATCAGGCTCAGAATACGATCCAGTAGACGACAGCGGCTCCATGACAGATAGCTCTGGCGACGAAGGTGTGGTCCCTGCTAAGGTCAGGCGTACCCGATCCCGATCTTCTGATGTTGTTGAGGTGCAGGAACCGCAGGTCTCTCGTATGGAGCAGAGAAGTACTAGTGCCGCTATTCCTTCTGGTGAACTGGCAAGCACCAGCGGCCTAGTACACCCTGGACGTAGTCAAACCAGCACTGCAGTAACACTTGGTGACGTGGCGAGTCCCATAAGTGCAGTTCAAGCTGGCGAGGTGGCAAGCACAAGTAGTGTCCCGCTGCCACCAAGAAGAAGACAAAGGCAGGTCCGTCGATCACATAGTGTCCTTCCTGCAGAATTCGCCAATCCTGATTGGGTGCCCACCACTTCTGCAGAACCCGTACTTCCCCCATTCACTGGCCAACCCGGTATTCAGGTGGAAACAGCTGATTTTAAGCCATCCGATTTTTATTCGCTGTTTTTCACGGAAGATCTCTATAGATCTATTGTGGACCAAAGTAATATATACGCTGGTCAACACATCGCCGCTAATCCCCAAGTGCCTTCCCTTGCCAGAGATTGGAAACCAATTACGGTTTCCGAATTTAAGACCTTTCTGGGCCTTTCCCTCAACATGGGCATACACAAATTCCCGACTCTGAGGTCTTATTGGTCCACCTCACCGCACCACCATATGCCCGTGTTCTCTGCCTCCATGTCCAGGGCACGATACGAGATGATTTTGCGCTTCATGCACTTCAGTGACAATGAACTTTGTCGTCCTCGTGGAGACCCTGAATTTGATCGGCTCTGCAAAATTCGGCCCCTCATAAACCACTTCAACCAATGTTTTGCAGCCTTGTTTACGCCCAATCAAGTTGTCTGCGTTGACGAGTCCCTGATTAAGTTTTCTGGCCGCTTGTCTTTCAAACAGTTCCTTCCCAGCAAGCGTGCCAGATACGGGGTCAAGCTCTACAAGCTCTGTGACAGGGCAACAGGCTATACGTGGAGCTTTTCGGTTTATGAGGGAAAAGATAGTCACGTAGAGCCGGAGAACTGTCCAGATTACATAGGGAGCGCTGGCAAGATAGTGTGGAACTTGGTGTCACCCTTATTCGGAAAGGGGTACCACTTGTACGTGGACAATTATTACACGAGCGTGCCACTGTTTAGTCACTTGTTTGATCATCAGATTGGAGCATGTGGCACCGTGCGACCTAATCGCCGGGGCTTTCCCCAGCGGCTTGTAGATTCCCCTCTTAGGCTGGGGGAGAGAGCCTGCTTCAAGTGTAATAATTTGCTCGCTGTGAAGTGGAGGGATAATAGGAATGTTTTCGTTCTTACCTCCCTTCATGCAGACACGACAGTCCAAATTCGTACGGCGGCTGGTGTTGTGACGAAACCCCTCTGTGTCCACGAATACAACCTTAATATGGGGGGGGTGGACCTCAACGACCAGTTGTTGGCGCCGTACCTAGTTGTCCGTAAGGCTAGACGCTGGTACAAAAAAGTGTCTATTTATTTATTCCAATTGGCTTTGCTGAATGCTCATGTGCTATACGGAGCTTCAGGCGGGACGTTACCCTTCCTTGAATTCCAGGGAGCGGTTGTCATGGAACTCCTGTATCCAGGCGATTCCACACCTCACCATCCCCTACCAAATGCAGTAAGCCGGCTGCATGAGAGGCATTATCCTCATGTCCTCCAGAGTACCCCTACCCAACGAGCCCCCCAAAGAAGATGTCGTGTCTGTAGCAAGCGCGGATTTAGGCGTGACACCCGTTATTATTGTCCACGCTGTCCTGACAATCCTGGTCTCTGCGTTGGTGAATGCTTTGAACGCTACCACGAACTAGTGAGGTATTAGCGTAGGGTACAGCATTTCACAGGCTAGGATACACTTTCACAGGGTCTCAAGAATGCCATCGCATTTTGAGACCCGACCGTTGCAGTTAAAATTATAGTTACAGGGTCTCAAGAATGCCATCGCATTTTGAGACCCGACCGTTACAGTTAAAATTATAGTTATAGTTTAAAAAAAAAGTGTAAAAAAAATAAAAATAAAAAAAAAAAGTACAAAAAAAAAAAAAAAAACCCCAAAAAAAATATAAAATAAAAAACCAAAAATAGTTGTCGTTTTATTGTTCTCTCTCTATTGTTGCTCTTTTTTACTCTATTCTATTCTGCAATGTTTTATTATGTTTTATCATGCTTGCTTTTCAGGTATGTTTTATTGTTAACCATTTTTTTTGTTTTCAGGTGAGCCATTCAGTTGCAGCGCGGATTTATTTATCTTGACAGCAACAGCGTTTGCTCCCACGATACATAAAGCCGCGACTCCAACACTGTAGGAGGTGATTTCACCACCACAGTTAAAAAAAAGAGCATATATGCCGAAGCATGGGGGCAGCAGAGGGCGGAGGAGCGATTTTGCTCCTAATGCCACGTACATACGGTCGAAAAAAGTCCGACCATGTGTACGTGGCATAACTTTTTTGCGGGAGGATGCCCCCATGCTTCGGCATATATATATTTTAGGCACCGGTTGCGTTAACAAAATGTTTTATTTTTTACTATGTTTTTTTTTTTAGTATTTGCTTTGCAGGTATGGTATGGTAAGGTCTTACTGTTATACTCTAATGTTACTTTGTTTTAATGTTAACCATTATTTGCTTAGCAGGTACGCCATTCAGTTGCAGCGTGGATTTATTTATCTTGACAGCAACAGCGTTTGCTCCCACGATACATAAAGCCGCGACTCCAACGCTGTAGGAGGTGATTTCACCACCACAGTTAAAAAAAAGAGCATATATGCCGAAGCATGGGGGCAGCAGAGGGCGGAGGAGCGATTTTGCTCCTAATGCCACGTACATACGGTCGAAAAAAGTCCGACCATGTGTACGTGGCATAACTTTTTTGCGGGAGGATGCCCCCATGCTTCGGCATATATATATTTTAGGCACCGGTTGCGTTAACAAAATGTTTTATTTTTTACTATGTTTTTTTTTTGGTATTTGCTTTGCAGGTATGGTATGGTAAGGTCTTACTGTTATACTGTAATGTTACTTTGTTTTAATGTTAACCATTATTTGCTTAGCAGGTACGCCATTCAGTTGCAGCGTGGATTTATTTATCTTGACAGCAACAGCGTTTGCTCCCACGATACATAAAGCCGCGACTCCAATGCTGTAGGAGGTGATTTCACCACCACAGTTAAAAAAAAGAGCATATATGCCGAAGCATGGGGGCAGCAGAGGGCGGAGGAGCGATTTTGCTCCTAATGCCACGTACATACGGTCGAAAAAAGTCCGACCATGTGTACGTGGCATAACTTTTTTTGCGGGAGGATGCCCCCATGCTTCGGCATATATAAATGGTGCATGTATGCCCATCATTAGAAGTGGGTGGATGAAGGGAGGTATTCTAATGGTGGGCATACCCACCGCGCCATTGGGAAATTGGGAAAGCATTTTATCACACCGATCTTGGTGTGGTCAGATGCTTTGAGGGCACAGGAAAGATCTAGGGTCTAATAGACCCCAATTTTTTTCAAAAAAAGAGTACCTGTCACTGCCTATTGCTATCATAGGGGATATTTACATTCCCTGCGATAACAATAAAAATGACAACTAAGAAAAAAAAAATGGAAGGAACAGTTTAAAAATAAAATAAAAAAGCTAAATAAAAAGAAAAAAAAAAAAAAAAAAAAAAAAAGCACCCCTGCCCCCCCTTCTTTTGCGCAAAGGCGAACACAAGCGTTGGTCTGGCGTCATATGTAAACAGCAATTGCACCATGCATGTGAGGTATCACCGCGAAGGTCAGATCGAGGGCAGTAATTTTAGCAGTAGACCTCCTCCGTGAATCTAATGTGGTAACCTGTAAAGGCTTTTAAAGGCTTTTAAAAATGTATGTAGTTTGTCGCCACTGCGTGTTTGTGCGCAATTTTAAAGCATGTCGTGTTTGGTATCCATGTACTCGGCCTAAGATCATATTTTTTATTTCATCAAAAATTTGAGCAATATAGTGTGTTTAAGTGCATTAAAATAAAAAAAAGTGTATTTTTTCCACAAAAAATGCGTTTGAAAAATCGCTGCGCAAATACTGTGTGGAAAAAAAAAATGCAACACCCACCATTTTAATCTGTAGGGCCTTTGCTTTAACAATATATATAGTGTTTGGGGGTTCAACGTAATTTTCTTGCAAAAAAAAAATATGTTTTCATGTAAACAAAAAGTGTCAGAAAGGGCTTTATCTTCAAGTGGTTAGAAGAGTGGGTGACGTGTGACATAGGCTTCTAAATGTTGTGCATAAAATGCCAGGACAGTTCAAACCCCCCCCCAAATGATCCCATTTTGGAAAGTAGACACCCCAAGCTATTTGCTGAGAGCAATGTTGAGCCCATTAAATATTTTTTTTTTTGGTCCCAAGAGATTGAATAATGAAAAAAAAAAAAAAAATAATTTTTTTTTTTACAAAAACTTGTCACTAAATGATATATTGCTCAAACATGCCATGGGCATATGTGGAGATACACCCCAAAATACATTCTGTTGCTTCTCCTGAGTACGGGGATACCACATGTGTGGGACTTTTTGGGAGCCTAGCCGCGCACGGGACCCCAAAATCCAAGCACCGCTTTCAGGCTTTCTAAGGGTGTAATTTTTTTATTTCACTCCTCACTGCCAATCACAGTTTCGGAGGCCATGGAATGCCCAGATGGCACAAACCACCCCCAAATGACCCCATTTTGGAAAGTAGACACCCCAAGCTATTTGCTGAGAGGTATGGTGAGTATTTTGCAGATCTCGCTTTTTGTCACAATGTTTTGAAAATTGAAAAAAGAAAAAAAAAATTTTTTTTTCTTTACTTTCTTCATTTTCAAAAACACATGAGAGCTGTAAAATACTCACCATGCCTCTCAACAAATAGCTTGGGGTGTCTACTTTCCAAAATGGGGTCATTTGGGGGGGTTTTGTGCTATTTTGGCATTTTATGGCCTTCGAAACTGTGATAGGTAGTGAGGAGTGAAATCAAAAATTTGCACCCTTAGAAATCCTGAAGGCGGTGCTTGGGTTTCGGGGCCCCGTACGCGGCTAGGCTCCCAAAAAGTCCCACACATGTGGTATCCCCATACTCAGGAGAAGCAGCAAAATGTATTTTGGGGTGCAATTCCACATATAACCATGGCATGTGTGAGCAATATATCATTTAGTGACAACTTTTTGAATAAATTTTTTTTATTTATTTTTTTTGTCTTTATTCAATCACTTGGGACTAAAAAAAAAAAAATATTCAACGGGCTCAACATGCCTCTCAGCAAATAGCTTGGGGTGTCTACTTTCCAAAATGGGGTCATTTGGGGGGGTTTTGTGCCATCTTGGCATTTTATGGTCTTCAAAACTGTGATAGGTAGTGATAGGTAGTGAGGAGTGAAATCAAAAATTTATGCCCTTAGAAATCCTGAAAGCGGTGCTTGGTTTTCGGGGTCCCGTATGCGGATAGGCTCCCAAAAAGTCCCACACATGTGGTATCCCCGTACTCAGGAGAAGCAGCAGAATGTATTTTGGGGTGTAATTCCACATATGCCCATGGCATGTGTGGGCAATATATCATTTAGTGACAACTTTGGGCAAAAAAAAAAAAGTTTGTAATATTCCCGCAACTTGTGGCAAAATATAAAATATTCCATGTACTCAACATGCCTCTCAGCAAATAGCTTGGGGTGTCTACTTTCCAAAATGGGGTCATTTGGGGGGGTTTTGTGCAATTTTGGCATTTTATGGCCTTCGAAACTGTGATAGGTAGTGAGGAGTGAAATCAAAAATTTACACCCTTAGAAATGCTGAAGGTGGTGCTTGGGTTTCGGGGCCCCGTACGCGGCTAGGCTCCCAAAAAGTCCCACACATGTGGTATCCCCGTACTCAGGAGAAGTGGCAAAATGTATTTTGGGGTGCAATTCCACATATAACCATGGCATGTGTGAGCAATATATCATTTAGTGACAACTTTTTGAATACATTTTTTTTTTTTTTTTTTTTTGTATTTATTCAATCACTTGGGACTAAAAAAAAAAATATTCAATGGGCTCAACATGCCTCTCAGCAAATAGCTTGGGGTGTCTACTTTCCAAAATGGGGTCATTGGGGGGGTTTTGTGCCATCTTGGCATTTTATGGCCTTCAAAACTGTGATAGGTAGTGATAGGTAGTGAGGAGTGAAATCAAAAATTTATGCCCTTAGAAATCCTGAAGGCGGTGCTTGGTTTTCGGGGTCCCGTATGCGGATAGGCTCCCAAAAAGTCCCACACATGTGGTATCCTCGTACTCAGGAGAAGCAGCAGAATGTATTTTGGGGTGTAATTCCACATATGCCCATGGCATGTGTGGGCAATATATCATTTAGTGACAACTTTGGGCAAAAAAAAAAAAGTTTGTAATATTCCCTCAACTTGTGGCAAAATATAAAATATTCCATGTACTCAACATGCCTCTCAGCAAATAGCTTGGGGTGTCTACTTTCCAAAATGGGGTCATTTGGGGGGTTTTGTGCTATTTTGGCATTTTATGACCTTCAAAACTGTGATAGGTAGTGAGGAGTGAAATCAAAAATTTGCACCCTTAGAAACCCTGAAGGCGTTGATTGGGTTTCGGGGCCCCGTGCGCGGCTAGGCTCCCAAAAAGTCCCACACATGTGGTATCCCCATACTCGGGAGAAGCAGCAAAATGTATTTTGGGGTGCATCTCCACATATAACCATGGCATGTGTGAGCAATATATCATTTAGTGACAACTTTATGAAAAAAAAAAATTTTTTTTTTTTTTTTTTTTTTTTTGTCTTTATTCAATCCCTTGGGACTAAAAAAAAAAAATATTCAATGGGCTCAACATGCCTCTCAGCAAATAGCTTGGGTGTCTACTTTCCAAAATGGGGTCATTTGGGGGGGTTTTGTACTTCCCTGCCATTTTAGCACCTCAAGAAATGAGATAGGCAGTCATAAATTAAAAGCGGTGTAAATTCCAGAAAATGTACTCTAGTTTGTAGACGCTATAACTTTTGCGCAAACCAATAAATATACGCTTATTGGCATTTTTTTTACTAAAGACATGTGGCTGAATACATTTTGGCCCAAATGTTTGACTAAAATTGAGTTTATTAGATTTTTTTTATAACAAAAAGTAGAAAATCTCTTTTTTTTTCAAAATTTTCGCTCCTTTTCCGTTTATATCGCAAAAAATAAAAATCACAGAGGCAATCAAATACCATCAAAAGAAAGCTCTATTTGTGGGAAGAAAAGGACGCAAATTTCGTTTGGTTACAAAATTGCATGACCGCGCAATTACCAGTTAAAGTAGTGCAGTGCGAAATTGAAAAAAGACCTCTGGTCCTTTGGCTGCCAAATGGTCCGGGGCTGAAGTGGTTAATAAAACACACTAAAAATCTTCAACCATTACACTCACATTGGTGAAATTCAAATCAAGCAGAAATACCACAGCAAATCTTCCATAAACATCTAAAGTGGTGTGTTGTGGTCACGGCGGACCCAAACTCTCTCACTCTCACCCACTCCTCAGACTCGGACTTCAACTTCCTGGTTTGGCGTATTGCGTCAAACGTTCGTGATGATGATTTCCGAACATGTTTCGTCACATAGACTTAATCATGGGATTAGCTGTACGTCACGGCAACCTCCTCTTTTATACCCCTACGTCCATCACAAACGGAGGAATACAGACTGCGTCTGCGCACACCTCGTGTCCCCATAGCCGCAATACCCCAACTGTTACATCAACATCCAGCAGCCAAAGGGGCAATGTACAAGGGTGCATCATAGGTGTCAGTCAATTTCTCATGCTTCATGCATTCCATATGTGATCAAACATCTCGGCAGCTGAGGATTGCGCAGCATTTAAGGCGCACATCTCCAGATATCTGTTGATAATGTCCAAATTTTTTAAAAATTATAAAAAATATTATAAAATACACATAATCAATAAAACCACTATTCTGGAAAGATGGCTGAAATTATAAATAAAACTAACTAAAATGAATAACATATAATTTCCCAATTTCACAGAAAATGAAAATTATTATATGATATAATGGGAAGACTATAATATACAGAAAAGAGACAACCAATAAAAACTCAGTACATAAGGATGAATAAGATGATACCACTGTAGAACATATCCACTGGTAGATAGTGACTGTAGCTCATCCCATCCATCCCTACTATTTACTTACGTCTTGCAACTGCTCTTCTTTTTTTATAAAAATTTGTATATTCCTTAACCACTTAAGCCCCGGACCAATTTGCAGCCAAAGGACCAGGCCCCTTTTTGCGATTCGTGTCTTGCGATTCGTGATTTTTGTGTCACTTTAACTGACAATTGCGCGGTCATGCGACGTGGCTCCCAAACAAAATTGACGTCCTTTTTTTCCCACAAATAGAGCTTTCTTTGGGTGGTATTTGATCGCCCCTGCAGTTTTTTTTTTTTTGCGCTATAAACAAAAATAGAGTAACAATTTTGAAAAAAATGCAATATTTTTTACTTTTTGCTATAATAAATATCCCCAAAAAATATATATAAAAATGTTTTTTCCTCAGTTTAGGCCGATACATATTCTTCTACATATTTTTAGTTTTTGCGCAAAAGTTATAGCGTTTACAAAATTTGGGATAGTTTTATATCATTTTTATTAATATTTTTTTTTTTACTAGTAATGGCGGCAATCAGTAATTTTTATTGTGACTGCGACATTATGGCGGACACATCGGACATTTTTGACACATTTTTGGGACCATTGTCATTTATACAAAAATCAGTGCTATTTAAATGCATTGATTCCTGTGTAAATGACACTGGCAGTGAAGGAGTTAACCACTAGAGAGCGGGGAGGGGTTGAGTGTGTGTGTGTGTTTTCTTTTTACTGTAGGGGGCGTGGCTTTGGGTCTGACTTCACTGATCGGCTTTCCTGATGACAGGGAACAGCCGATCAGTGTCAGTTGTGCTAGGAAGCACGGGAAGAGGTTTGTTTACACAGACCTCTCCCCGTTCTTCAGCTCTGTGACCCGATCGTGGACACCAGCGGCGATCGGGTCCGCTGGTCCCGCGGCCACGGTCACGGAGCTCAGGACCGGGTCACGAGTGCGCCACCAGCGGCACGCGCGCGACCCGTGGCTGGGCTCTTAAAGGGCCACATACAGGTACATGATTGTGCCCAGCCGTGCCATGCTGCCGACTTATATTGCGTGAGACGGTCCTTAAGGGGTTAAAAATCACATATAGGTGATACCCATTCCACACATATACATTTTCAACAAAGCCTATTAACAATATTTCTGTCACCCAGACTTTAGATCTTCTCATAGGTACCACTTATATCCATTAAAGAGCAGAAATTATTAATGAAACAATTCAAATCTACCTCAATATTCAACCCTCTGGGAAAAAGACATTTCATAAAAAAAAGAGTCTTTTTGTTCTCCCCACGTAAAACAATCCGCAGGGGCACCACAATAAATATACGTATGTGAAGAGTTGCATGTGATGAACTCCTTTATTTCAAAGGTTTCATCATCAATATTTGTAATACTTGACATGCCTCTGTTGTTAACCTTCACTGTTCTGCAGCAAATTACACCGTTTACAAGAATAGAATCCTTTTAAATACATTTTTAATGTTTGTTGACCAGGTGGATCTAAAATCTTTCTTACCACCTGGTCCCTAAAATTGGGGGGCTCTTCTATAGATACATTTTGGCTGATCAGATTTTCCCCACAGATGTCTGTCACTCCACAAAATATACCAATATTTTTTAAAAATAGATTTCATTTCTTTATATTGGTGATGGAAATTTGATATGAATCCACATTGATGTTGGTCATTAGGTATTTGGGCATCTTTTTTCTTTAAACACTGGTCCCTCGGCATGTTTGCTACCTCCTGAATTATTTCATTCAGATTATTTTTTTTATACCCCTTTAGTATGAATTTTTCTTTAAGAGTATTAGCTTGTGTATAATAATCTTAATAATATTTTAGTACAATTTCGTTGGACTCGAAGTATCTGTCCCTTAGGGATATTTTTTATCCAAGCAGGGTGATGGCCACTTCTAATGGACAAATAACTATTTTTATCCTTTGGTTTGAAATACACTTTGGTGCTCAGCACATTCATACTAATTTCAATGGTCACGTCCAGAAAATTGACAACCTTATCACTGATCTGGTAGTCAAGTCTGATGTTATTTGTATTTTTGTTCAGATCGTCCAAAAATTCCACCACAGATTCCTCCGACCCCTCCCAAATGAACAGGAGGTCATCTATGAACATGCGGTAGAACTTCAATTGGGGTCTCTGTCTGCTAAATACATGCCTATCTTCCAATTCAGCCATAAACAGGTTGGCTAGGCTGGGAGCAAGTTTAGCTCCCATAGCCACGTCAACCTGTTGTGAGAAGAATTGTCCATTGAACCAAAAGTAGTTGTGCGACATACAAAAGTCCAGTGTCTGCCCCAAAAAGCATTTTTGCATATATGGGATATCCTCCCTTCTACTCAGCGCCCAATTTAGTGCTAACGATGCATCCTAATGTTGTATAATAGTATACAATGACGACACATCTGCCGTCACCAAATAGTACGCAGAGGATTAACTTAATTTAACCCCTTCAAGTAATTGCAGTAACTCTGATGTGTCCTTTAAATAAGCCCTAGTCACTTTAACACTAGGCTGGAGAAACTTATCTAAGTATTCTTCTAGTCTCCTAAGTAGACCCAATTCCATAAAAAATCGGTCGTGCTGGCGGAAGTTGTACATCCTTATGGATTTTTGGTAACATGTAGATCACTGGGATCCTACACGCACTTGGAACCAGGTATTTTATTTTCTTTAAGGCTGAGGGCATTAACTCTATAACCCCACTCAACTATTGAGTTTAATTGTACTATAGGGTTCTGTTGGATCACAGACAAGTCTTCTATAAGTAGACTTATCTCCCAATAATTCCATTAATTGGTTGTGGTAGAAGGACTTATCCATCACCACAACCCCCCTCCTTTATCTGCAGGTCGAATAATTAAATTTTTTCTATCCTCCAGAGATTTGATACCCTCTTTGTTATACTCAGGATTAACTCTTTTTTTTGGAGTCAATTCCTCAATATCTTTCAAAACCATATTTTTAAAAACTTCAACATGGTTTTGAAGACACAGAAGTATAAAATGGGCCTCTAAACAGTGGTTCTCATGGATGTGTCAATCTATATCACACAAGTACGTATAGTATACAATTTTTTTTTATTGTTAATACATACAAATTTTCATATCAAAAAATAAGGGCACAAATAAGCCCACATACAGAAAGAACATACATAAATATTAAAAAGCAGACATGGCATATCATGTATTGCACGGGATTTAGCCTACATGTTTCACAGCATAAGCCACTTCTTCAGGGCTTCATTGTCCGTGTCTGGTTCAAAACATCTAATATGCATAAACAAGACAAAATTAATAACTACGGTATAGAATTTTTGCAAGATAAAAAAAATAAATATATATATATATATATATATATATATATATAAATATATAAATATATATATATTATATATATATATATATATATATATATATATATATACACAACCAGTGCCCTATCTCCTGGCACAAGGAGGGGGGAGGGAACAGGGGAGGGGAAGGAAGAGAGTAGGGGAGAAAAACAGACAAAAAAGTAAGGAAAAAACAACCAATACCTCTAAAAGATGCGTTGAATGTGTTAAAGCTAAGGGGAGGCAGATTACCAGCACATCGTCTTGCTGATGTCAGGCACATTCCAGAACCCCAGCATCAGGTAAGGTACCTGCTAAATATAAAAAAAAAATCCAAGAGGAGATAGCGAGAAAGAGAGAAATCCAAGCTTTCAATAAGCAATAAATATCTATCAAAATATATATGGCAGACTAGGGCTGGTCTAATACAAACAAGCACCAAGACCAGAGAGGGAGAGGGATGCTTTTGCTCAAACAGCATCAGTGTTATAATGTTATAAATTAAACCTGTTTGTGACAGTTTAAAACATTACTGTTACAGTGATCATCATTGTAACAGCAATAGAAGTGTAAAGATAAAAAATAAATCCCTGATCACCCCCCCCCCCCCTTGCCCTGCCCCAGAGTAGAACAGTGTCACTAAGGTTTTTTGCTTGAATTTTTTTTACAGATTACATGTTTACAGAGGAGGTCTAGTGCTGAATTATTACTCTCGCTCTAATGATCAACCAGCCACTGACCTCACCGCACATCCCTGATGCATAGTGGCTATGCCAAACCATTGAACTACCAATGAGTCTGTTGGACAGATGTGTATGGGTTTTCTGGGAGCCGCGAGTCCTGGGTGGCCACCCAAACCCCCTTAACCACTCATCTATAGTTATACATTTATTTTCCTGACAGACTCCATGGCAGCCTACGTGTGGGTTAAAAAAAAAAAAAAAAAAAGATAATGTAGGATCCGTGCTCAGGATTAGAACTACAGCCTCCCAAAGAGGTACTACACACTGGTGTGTAGTAAAGGAATGGTATTAGATAAAGGGATGGTGGCGCTGTTCCGGGTAATGTGGGGCGAGCAGGTTAAAATGATTAACCGCTTCCCGACCGCCTAACGACGATATACGTCGGCAAAATGGCATGGGCAGGCAGAATCACGTACCTGTACGTGATCGTGCATGTGCCTGCCTGTGGGTCGCGCGCGCGACCCGGTCGGGAGCTCCGTGACCCCGGCCGCGGGACCAGCGGACCCGATCGCCGCTGGTGTCCCGCGATCGGGTTACGGAGCTGAAGAACGGGGAGAGGTTTGTGTAAACAAACCTCTCCCCGCGCTTCCTACACTGACTGTCAGTGATCAATGACGTCACACGTACAGCCACGCCCCCCTACAGTAAAGTAAACACAACACGTCACACTGACTCATCCCCGCCCCCTAGTGGTTAACCCCTTCACTACAACTGTCATTTACATAGGAATCAGTGCTATTTAAATAGCACTGAATTCTATATAAATGACAAATGTCCCAAAAATGTGTCAAAAATGTCCGATGTGTCCGCCATAATGTCGCAGTCACAATAAAAATCGCTGATCGCCGCCATTACTAGTAAAAAAAAAAATATTAATAAAAATGCTATAAAACTATCCCCTATTTTGTAAACGCTATAACTTTTGCGCAAACCAATCAATAATCGCTAATTGCGATTTTTTTTACCAAAAATATGTAGAAGAATACGTATCGGCCGAAACTGAGGAAAAAAAATGTTTTTTTATATATTTTTTGGGATATTTATTATAGCAAAAAGTAAAAAATATTGCATTTTTTTTCAAAATTGTCGCTCTATTTTTGTTTATAGCGCAAAAAATAAAAACCGCAGGGGCGATCAAATACCACCAAAAGAAAGCTCTATTTGTGGGAAAAAAAGGACGCCAATTTTGTTTGGGAGCCACGTCGCACGACCGCGCAATTGTCAGTTAAAACGACGCAGTGCCGAATCGCAAAAAGGGGCCTGGTCCTTTGGCTGCCAATTGGTCCGGGGCTGAAGTGGTTAAATATATAAATATCGGATGGGTACGTATGAATGGTAAAAATGAATGTGTATTAGACTAAAAAGTGTATAGAAGTAAAAGAGATATTAGGGCAACTCCTTTCACAATAGAATAAGTGAAATGACTGTGCAGTACCTCATGTGCAAAATAGTGTGTAACAATTATAAATAACAAGCAAGAAAGCATAAACATAAATTGAAAGTGACTCTGTGCTACACTAATATAATTAATGCATAAATATTAGTGGTATGCAACACTCGATAATATGTGTCCTCCTGATAAAAATTGGTGCAAGTGCACAAAAAATCCCAAACAATAAAAAATATTATATATAGATGGATAAAAAGTGGATGGATCAAAAGATATATATAAAAACGGATAAAAAGATAAAAATGTGATAATTGACAATTGTCCCAAGTGTAACAAAAAAACAACAATAGGTGATCAGTGATCAAAGTGGTGAAGTCCTGGGCTGTCCTTTGAATCTCAGCAAACTTGTAATGGCATATGGCATATAGACAAACAGATGATGGTGACTTTCCTAGTGCTCCCCTCCTTTCGTTGAGTGGCCCCCAATGTGGAAACACTCACCAGAGTGCCTAACCCCTGCAGGGGTAATAGGCATGTAATATCCTAAGTATGTAGTAAGGATCCTCCTCTGTGCTGACGGTTTCCACTGCAGTGTCTCCTCTGTGGGGATGTTCCTCCTCTAACACTCTCCAGGAATGGGGGTAAAAAACCCCAATTGGGTCCGTGTGAATAAAGGATGAAAAACACTAATAGTGTAATATTGCTAAAATACTAAGGTTTATTTAGAAATAACGTGTACCCAATAGGGTTAAAAGAACATATAAACATGCAATGTATTAAAAATTGTATCTATAAGTAAAAAACAGCAGAGTGCACAGCTGGAGAGCAGAGCGATGAGACACCGCAAAGCCCTGGGCTAGCGTGCGTTCCACTGGCGGTGATTCCGAAACCAGAAGCCGCAGACAAGGGGGGGGGAAGTGACGCGTTGTGTACCAAAGGTATCACCTGACGTACGTTTCGTCAATAGGACGTCGTCGGAGGCTATACCCTGTTGGTACACTCCACGTCTGAAATAGGCTGGGAAGGAGCCGCGGTAGCCAATGGGGTGGTAGTGGGCGTATGGTAGGCACGAGTGCCGGGCCAATGGGGAAGCTCAGGATACGATCTCTGGGCTCAAGTGAATAGGCAGAGGCAGCCTAATAAGAGTACAACCACCCCCAGAGTAATGAGCGTTAACCCATCCCTTAGCA
>CM053026.1:450657117-450749282 GCA_028564925.1 Lithobates sylvaticus | reverse complement strand
ACCATCCTCAGCTCCGGTCCCTCCAATGGCGGCGTCCGGTCTCCTCAGTCACAGCCCCTGCGCTCCGGTCCTCAGCTCCGACCGACCGACTGTAGGGAAGAGTCTCCGCTCCGCTGCTGCTGACTCTGAGGGATGAGAGTCTCACTCCATCTGCTGCAAGGCCCAGGCTTCAGGCCTTCAGCAGACCCGGTCCGCACAGGTGTCTCCTCAGGAACCAGTCTCCGCGTCACCAGCTCAATCAGAAGAGGCGTCCCAGTCAGGCGCGGCATCAGAAGAGAAAGAGGCGGTCTCTCCTCCTCCTTTTTATCACCTCCCCCAGCAGCCTCTCGGGCGGAAACAAGCAGCCCGGGAGCCTGGGGAATTATGGGGGATGTAGTCTCTTCCCCTAAAAGGGGTACGACCCCGCTACACACTCCCCCCACTTTGAATCTTTGGTCCCCAAAGACATTGTTCAAACTACAAGCTTTCTCGGAAACAACACGTTCACATAATTTAAACAGGGGAGCCTCCCACCAATTAGCATAAGATGGGGAGCTGTCCTGTCTACAGGTCACTTCAGTGTGGGCGACCTGTTTAACTGTGCCAGAGAGTGAGCTGGGGTTGCCCTCCACCAAATGAACAGTGGATGGGTCAGGGCTTTCAGCACTTCTCCTTGCTGTGGTAACAGAGTCCTCTGAACTTTCTCCCATCTTGGGGTAGGTTAACTTCTTGGGAGGCTTCACAACTCTGCAAGCTCTCTGTTCTCTTGGGACTTCTTCAGGAACACATTCCGGCAACATCTCTGGTTCTGGAACATCTACTTCTTCTTCTGAGTAGAGACCAGGGATATCTTCCCAGCACTCAGGCACAACACTGAATGGCACAAACTCTGTAGCTTCTGGGTTCAATGTTCCGTCTTCCACATCTCCAGTAGGTGGAAGATCTATGGCAGAATTTCCTGGGGTTGAGGAAGGCCATAGCCATTCAAGTTCTCCTCTTTCTTCTTCTGGTTGGGGGTCCTGTCCACCCCTAGCTTGGGATGTTTGAGACCTAGTATTAGGCCTGGGGGTATCCAGAATGGAAACAGACTCAGGTACGGCTCTTGCTGGAGGCATTCTGACTGCTTCAGTGAGTGGGAGCAAGTGATTCCTATGCCAGGTCTTCAAAGGCCCCACTCTCCCTTCTGGCTTTAACTTGTAGACAGGCAATCCTGGAAGTTTCCCACAGATGATATATGGCTCTGATCTCCATCTATCAGCAATCTTGTGTTTTCCAGGGATCCCTAGATTTCGTAACAGTACACGGTCCCCCGGCTGTAGGTCCTGTACTCTAACTTTCAAATCAAAGTTCCTCTTATTTCGGGCCCCCCTCTGGTCGGAGGCCGCTTGAGCTTTCTCATAAGCTATCTTCAGACTGTGCCTCAGTCTGTCCACATATCCTTTGTGGGAGGCAGCAGAGGCATGGTCTAAGGAAATGCCGAAGGCCAAATCCACTGGCAATCTTGCTTCTCTCCCAAACATAAGTCGGTAAGGAGAGAAACCTGTCACATCACTTGTGGTGCAATTGTAAGCATGCACTAGAGCTGAAATGTGTTGACTACAATGTTGCTTCTTCTCTGTTTCCAAAGTTCCCAACATGTTCAATAGGGTCCTGTTGAACCTTTCAGGCTGGGCATCACCTTGAGGGTGATATGGTGTGGTTCTAGTCTTCTCCACTCCCAGAGAATCTAGTAGCTTCCTGATCAGGCGACTCTCAAAGTCCCTTCCTTGGTCTGAATGGATTCTCTGTGGTAGTCCATAGTGAACAAAGTACTTCTCCAGAAGTACCTTGGCTACTGTAGAGGCCTTCTGGTCCTTGGTTGGGAAAGCCTGAGCATAACGGGTGAAATGGTCGGTTACCACCAGAACATTTCCCAATCCACTCAAATCGGGTTCAAGGCAGAGAAAATCAATGCATACCAGATCCATTGGGCCTTGACTCTGTAGGTGGCCCATTGGGGCAGCTTGATGGGGTAAAGTCTTTCTCTGAATGCATCTTGCACAGGAATGGCAATACTCCTCCACTTCGGCCCTCATGCAGGGCCAATAAAACCGGTCTCTGACAAGTTGGAAGGTTCTCTCTGCTCCCAAGTGACCATGCTGGTCATGTAAGGCAATCAGCACAGTCTCTCGATGCTTCTCGGGGAGAAACAACTGCCACTTGTCTTCTGGGCCATCAGAGGGGCCCCTTCGGTAGACTACCCCCTGATGCACCTGTAACTTGTCCAACTCTCTCCTCAGTAGGCGAGCTTCTTTAGAAGGGTGAAGGCGAAGTCCCTCTGGACTCTTGTCTTCCAGGGCTTCCAGGACCAATCTCCCCATGGGGTCTTCCAATTGGTCACACCTTAACTCTTTCTTGGACAGCTTCGGTAGACACTCTTCTTCTAATTGAGTTACTCCACAGTAACACTTTGGGACTCCCACTGTGGTAACTCCTATCTCTTCCACTCTGGATCCTCCTCTGGCTTGGAGCTCAGCCCCCTGACAAAGGGCTCGCACTCCATCTGGTGCCACTTGAGTCCAGTCTTCCCATTCATCGACCATGACATGGGATCTTCGGGACAGGGCATCTGCATCCCTATTTCCAGCCCCTGGTCTGTACTTGAGGCTGAAATTGAATCCAGACAACGCCGCCAACCATCTGTGTCCAGTTGCATCCAGCTTGGCGGTGGTGAATAGATAGGTCAAGGGGTTGTTATCTGTCTTTACAGTAAACTCGGCCCCATACAGATAGTCTCTCAGTTTGTCAACAACTGCCCATTTGAGGGCTAAGAACTCCAACTTGTGGGTGGGATAGTTCTTCTCGGAGTGGGTCAGGCTCCGGCTCACATAAGCCACTGGTCGTAGCTGGTCTTCGTACTCCTGGTAGAGTACTCCACCTAGGCCCTCATGGCTGGCATCAACATGTAGCTCATATGGTCTAGTGGGGTCAGCGTAGGCCAAGACTGGGGCTGTGGTGAGACTCCTCTTCAAGGTTCTGAAAGCCTCTTCACACCTTGAGTTCCATTGGTCTTGGACCGACTCACCGGGCCTCCTAGGCCCCAATCCATCTTCCTCTCCTTCTGTCTTAAGCAGTTCGTTTAGGGGTTTTGCAATGCGGGCAAACCCATCCACAAACCTGCGGTAGTAGGAGCAGAACCCCAGGAAAGACCGAAGTTCTGTAACTGTTGTGGGCCTTGGCCACGAAGTAACTGCCTCCAACTTCTCAGGGTCTGTAGCCACTCCCTTTTCAGACACTATGTGTCCCAGATAGTTCACAGAAGACTGATAGAACCGACACTTCTCTGGAGAAAGTTTGAGTCCCTCTTCACTCAGCCTCTTCAGTACTTTCTCCAATCTGGCTTCATGTTCTTCCAAAGTCTTTCCAAAGACAATGACATCGTCCAGGCACACAAGGACTTCTATGAGATTCATGTCTCCAACTGTCCTTTCCATAAGGCGTTGAAATGTAGCAGGAGCTCCAGATAGGCCCTGAGGCATCCTGTTGAACTCAAAGAATCCCACTGGGGTTATGAAGGCAGTCTTTTCTCTGTCTTCTGGATGCATGGGGATCTGGTAATACCCACTCTTGAGGTCCATCACACTGAACCACTTAGCTCCAGATAAACTCTGCAAGGCATCTTCTATCCTTGGCGTGGTGTACTGGTCAGGAATGGTCCTCCTGTTGAGAGTTCTGTAGTCAATGCAGAGCCTCAATGACCCATTCTTCTTCCTGACTACCACAATTGGGGAGGCATAGGGGCTTCTGGACTCCCGAATCACTCCCGTCTTCTTCAGTTCCGCAAGCTGCTCCCTCAGATCCTCCAGATCTGCTAGCGGGACTCGCCTCACTCTCTCTCTGAATGGCTTGTCCTCTTGCATGCGGATTCGGTGGGTGGCACTCCTCGCACACCCCACATCAAACTCATCTTTAGAGAAAATCTTCTCCCATCTGGTCAGCTGGGCCTTGGCTCTCTCTTTCCAAGCTCCAGGTAGGTTAGGGTTTTCCATGGAGAGTTTCTTCCAAACATCTTCTCCTTCACCCGTCCCCTTCACTTCTGACCAGCCAACTGGGACAGCAGGACTCACCTGTCCCAGAAGCATCCTGGCAGGGATCTCCACGGGCCGCTCCGTGGGGTTCCTCACACTGACAGGGACTCTTCCTCTGGCCTTCTTCAGGTCCTTCAGTGAAATTACTTCTGGTATCACCTCCAGACCTGAGTGACCCTCCATTGGGTCGGGTTCCAACACGACAAAGGGGCCAGGCTGCTCCCAAGTAAGTTTCACCGTGGCTCTCATGCAGGTCACCTCTCCAGGCTGTAACACTGCTCCTTCTTTTCCAAGCCTCCATACCCTTCCTATCCCCTCACTTGGGGTCTTCTGCTCTAGGACCAACCGCTGGTAGGCTGCCTTCAGCATGGGATGGATCTTGGGGGCTGAAAGATTCTCTTTCTTCACCAGGGGGGTCAGAAGCCTTCTGACTAGGTCCGTGTTCGTCCCTATGATCAGGGAAGTCTTGCTGGTTCCTGGTGGGCGGGGACACACCACTGCTAAGGTGTCAAACACTTCAGTCTTCCCAGCTACGGATGGGTCAAAGGTCAACCGTATGGGTAGGTATCCATCATAGGGGAAACTCTGAGTTCCCAATCCCCTTATTTCCAACTCTTCTATCTTCTGTATTGGCAGATGGCTCAGGTATCTGTCATAGAAGTCCCTATACAATAGGGTCACTTGTGCTCCAGTGTCTAGGAGGGCCTTTGTGTACACTCCTTCCACCTGGATGGGTACAGTAGGGGATGGACCAACTAGCTTTTCTGGGTAAGGCCGAGTTGATGCTGTCCTCTTCTGTGGACTCTTTTCCTTCTCACTTGATCTGCACTTGATCCTTTCTTGAGCCTGGTATGCATTAATTTTCCCCCTCTTAGTGGGAGTGTGAACCCGTTGAGGGACATTGTTATCTCTCACTTTTGGGGGTTCTCGTTTAGGAGTACTGTATTCCTTCCGAGGGGTCTTGCCCCCTTTCTCTGGAGTGTACCTTGGTTGAGGATCCCTGGGTTCCTTCCGAGGGGTCTGATCTCCTCTTCTCTTTCCGTTATACTTCTTGGAGCTCACTGAAGGTCATGGGCACCCGGTTGACTCCTTCACCGGGGCCCTTTGGCGTTTCCCGCCGGCTGGCGGCTTTCTGTTTTCTTCTTCTTGGGACTGGCACATACAGCTGCAATATGGCCCACTCCCCCGCAGTTAAAACAGATCATCTCTCCGTAGTCAGGTGGGGATGCTGGTGCTGAAACAGCTGGAAACAATTCCCTCCTGCTTGTTTCTTTCTTGGGACTGGGCGTCTCTTTCGCCACTAGAGACGTCAGTATCGCCATCATCTGGGACATCTGCAACTTCAGGGCATCTACCTCTGTCTCTCTTTCAGGGGTTAAGGCCGACCTGACCGTGGCCACTGGAAGTTTTGTAGACCCCATCACCTGCTTTTCCCGTTTCTCTTCCAACATGGCCTCTTCTTCTCTGACCATTCGAATGAGATCGGGGTAGTCCAGGCTCTTCCCATCCTGCTTGGTGCGTAGAATTAGTGCGACAGGGTCCAGGGGTTGGGCTCCCCTCATCACCTGCTGGGCACGGGCTTCATCTACCTTCCCTGGATCTATCCCCTTCTTCAGGATAATCCTATGCAGGATCTTGTCTATGCGTCCCATGTACTCCGACAGCTTCTCCCCTGTCTTCTGGTAACAGTGTTCCAGTTGATAGGTAAGTTCTGTGACTTTTTCTGTCCCACCAAACACACTTTCCAGGATGTCTATGTAGTCCTGGGCAGTGCAATCCTTTTTGCTTGTCTTCAGATTGCGTATGGCCTCTAAGGCAGGCCCTTTTAGGCTCTCAACAATCCTTTGCTTCTTCCTACTTTCTGGGACCTCCCATTCTTCTAGGGCCTGCGTGGCACCATCTAACCACTCTTCGAATCCCTCTTCTCCCGAGGGTACAGGTGTCCTCCCTGAAAACATCCAGAGTTTCCTGTATCCCGACATTGGGTAGTCCCCGGGGTCTCTTCTGCACTGAGTCACAATTTCCCCTAGGACAGCACACAGTTCTGCACTAAGAGTAGTCTGTGCGGGACTTTCCGCGCCCTTCTGCTCTTCCTGCTTTGGGGATAGCATAGTCTTCACAGGAGAGTAGTCTCCCTTGCGCGGCAGCGCATGCAGCACTTGGTAGGCCTGACCATTCGGTGCTTGTATGCTTTGGCTCCTGAACTGCTCTGGAGTCTCTTCCTTCCATTCTATTAAGGCGTATGTATACCCAGCATCATTTCTCATGTCCATTATCCATGACTTGTGGCATGGGGATAGGGACATTATGAGCTGCTTGACTGCCTCTCTCTGCCATATCCCTGGCAGTTCAATGACTGCTGCTGCGGCTGGATCAGTGGCCCATGTTGCGGACCACCGTCCCACTTCTATCGGGTCCATGCCGGTACCTTCTGGCGGCTTTTCCCGCTGACTCAGGATCCCGGATTACGAGCCCCCACGTGTAGCGATACCCCCAGTTAAGAGGGCCGCTGATTTGTTTTGGGTCCCTGAGTACAGCTCCACCAACCCCCGGCAATTTGCTCTACCCGCTCTGGCACAGTTAGTCAAGGGGTATGTATCTATGCACATATAAACATCACTTATACTCTAAGTGTAATGGGTATGAACTCACAAGCAGACTGCTGAGATAAGAATAACTGGCTTTACTTTGTCAGTAAGGAAAAGAAATAGTAACATGCATTTGAACATTTGACTTACAATACTTTAGCAGGTCCCTGCAATATGCACTTTAACATGTACACATATATGTATCAAACTAGGAAACGGAACGCCAAGTGTAGCGACCGTCTGCTATGCACCCCTGAGGTGCAATAAATCTATCTGCGCCTACCTAACGGACCAGGCCTGATCCCTAGTAATAGAGCTCAGTCCTTGAATAAGTACAGTATTCTTCACCGGAAATAGATCTGTAGAGGTGGTGCACATGTAGCTTTAAATGGTATATTTGTAATCCACAGAAAGTAACATTTGCTGCTCTGAGGTAAATTGTGCCTTGGCAGTTCACTAGGCATGAAAGTGTGTGTATCAATGCAGGATGAGCCTTCCAGCTCTCTCACCAATCCTGGGGTACCGTCCTCAGCTCCGTTCCCTCCAATGGCGGCGTCCGGTCTCCTCAGTCACAGCCCCTGCGCTCCGGTCCTCAGCTCCGACCGACCGACTGTAGGGAAGAGTCTCCGCTCCGCTGCTGCTGACTCTGAGGGATGAGAGTCTCACTCCATCTGCTGCAAGGCCCAGGCTTCAGGCCTTCAGCAGACCCGGTCCGCACAGGTGTCTCCTCAGGAACCAGTCTCCGCGTCACCAGCTCAATCAGAAGAGGCGTCCCAGTCAGGCGCGGCATCAGAAGAGAAAGAGGCGGTCTCTCCTCCTCCTTTTTATCACCTCCCCCAGCAGCCTCTCGGGCGGAAACAAGCAGCCCGGGAGCCTGGGGAATTATGGGGGATGTAGTCTCTTCCCCTAAAAGGGGTACGACCCCGCTACATACGTAAAAAGGAAACAGATGTAAAACTACCTCAGGAAAGAGAACCTAGAATTAAGCAGAAATAACTGGAAAATGCAAATATTCTCGCATGTGTCAGGGCTCCACTTGCGACGTACGGTCGAATCGGCGCGCGCGCATGCGCACACGCGCCGCTGATTCGTCCGGGCGTCGAAACGAGGGTACGCGCCGTCGTACTCCTCAGGCGCGCGCGCGTGCGCAGCGAGCGCGGGCACGTGCGTCGCGGGCGCACACGTGACGCGTTAGCGCTGTTTGGCGCCAGTTGGCCTTTAAAAGAATGACAGCTGCACATGTCAAGTGCTGTTCGTCTGCAGTTTGCCCCTTGTTTAACCTGCCTCTGTTGTGTACTCCTGTTTACCTGATCCGGCTTCCACTTGACTCTGCTGCCTTCTCCACTCCTGATTCCGGCCTGTTGACTCTGCTTTGGACTGATACCTGAACGCTGATCTCCTGCCTGTCTGACCTCTCCATTGCCTGTGCCCACTTACCTGCCTGCCAAGTGTATCCAGACCCGGCCTGCCTGACGACCCCTCTGCCTGCTCCCTGCATGCTGCATACTTCCAGAGTTGCTGACGCCATCTCGGGGTCACCCTACATCCGGACCCTGCTCCGCTACCTGCCAGTCTCTGCTGCTTCAACATCCAGGAGATCGCTACTGATCAGCTACGTCTCCCACAGCATCCATTCCAGGCACTCCTACCCCGCTGTGCTCACGGGACCACTGTCTCCACTCCAGTGGGCCCTGAACCAGAGCCGTAAGAGAGGCCCTCTCCCAGCGAAGTCAGGCTCACCACTCAGGTACCTAACAGTACGAACAGCCATGACTGAGCCTGCGGGAGAAGCCTCTGCCATGAAGGAGTTCTGCTCACACCTGGCAGCCCTCACTCAGGCGGTGCAATCCCTGCAAGAAGGGTATACCAGACTGGAAGGTCGAGTGCAGCAACTTGCTGACCCCAATGTTGCGGCTCCTACATCTCCGCAACCTTCTGCAACACCTGCTACTCCTCCTGCGGTGGTGATGCTGCCTCCTGAACCCAGAGTACCTGTTCCTGATCGCTTCTCCGGAGATCGTTCCAAATTCCGTGTCTTCCGCAACGCCTGCCAGTTATACTTTGCTCTTCAACCCAGAACCTTCTCCCTAGAGGCCACCAAAGTGGGGTTCGTAATCTCCCTGCTGCAGGGCGAACCTCAGATTTGGGCTCATCGCCTGCTGGAGGGAAATAGCATGCTGACGCAGTCCCTCTCGTCTTTCCTGGAAGCCATGGCGCAACTCTACGAGGACCCCCAGCTAACCACCACAGCCGAGTCTGCTCTATCTGCGCTCCAGCAAGGCCGCAGAACGGCCGAGGACTATGTGACAGACTTTAGACGATGGAGCGCAGACACCCAGTGGAATGACTCGGCTTTAAGGCATCAGTTCCGCATGGGCCTCTCCGAAGGCCTAAAGGATGAACTTGCCCGAGTGGGCACCCCAGACACTTTGGAGGGCCTGATAACTTTGAGCATACAAATTGACCGTCGGCTCCGGGAACGCAGAGTCGAGAGATCCGCTCAAGTCCACCGTCCGGCTTGGATGACCGCAAGGGCTCCATTACCGGCTGGCCGTTACATGCCCGCTCAGCCAATGGCCCCTGCCCATCCTCTTCCCGATGCCGGCGAGCCGATGCAGCTTGGTCTCATGCGACCCACTCTGTCTCTGGAGGAACGTGCCCGACGCCGTCAACTAAATTTGTGCCTGTACTGTGGTGGGCCCGGACACTTTGTGAACAGTTGCCCGAGCAAGCTGCGTAAGTGCCTTTCGTCTGTGTCAATCAACTCTGCTCACTTACCAGTCCATGCCACCCACATCTCTCTACCCCTGTCTTTTCAGTTCCTGGGAAGGACGATTCGCACCAACGCCATCCTTGATTCAGGAGCCTGCAGCTGTTTCATCGATACCACCTTTGCCAGCCGGCACGACATTCCTCTTCAGAGGAAGGCCCGCGGACTATCCGTCTTCCTGGCTGACGGTTCCCGCATTAAATCGGGCCAAGTTGTCCAGGAGACCCAACCTCTGTTCACTATCTCTTCTCTCCACCACCAGGAACTGTTAACCTTGGACGTAATCTCGTCCCCCCTGTTCCCAGTGATCCTGGGCATCCCCTGGTTGCAGGCACACGATCCGACCATCTGCTGGTCCACAGGGGAGGTCAAGTTCCAGTCCCCCTACTGCCTGGAACATTGCTTACACGAAGCTCCGGTACAACCCGCTACGCTTCTTTGTCTGGACTCTGATACTGACCTGATCCAAGCGGTACCGGAACCATACCATGAATTCTTAGACGTCTTTAGTAAACGGGGAGCGGACACCCTACCCCCACACCGCACCTATGATTGTCCCATAGAACTTTTGCCGGGGGCCGAGATTCCGTTCGGGCGTATCTTCCCCCTTTCCGAGAAGGAACAAGAGGCCCTGAAGGCCTACATTTCGGAGAACCTAAAGAAGGGGTTTATACGTCACTCCACCTCACCCGCAGGGGCCGGCATATTCTTTGTAACCAAGAAAGACCAGTCACTCCGACCCTGTGTGGACTACCGGGAGCTAAATAAAGTTACAATTAAAAATCGCTATCCCTTACCCTTAATACCGGAACTGTTTCAAAAACTAAGAGCGGCCACCATATTCTCCAAACTGGACTTAAGAGGGGCCTATAACCTGGTTCGCATCCGATCAGGTGATGAATGGAAGACTGCATTTCGTACCCGTTTTGGGCATTACGAATACTTAGTTATGCCCTTCGGCCTTTGTAATGCCCCGGCTACTTTCCAGCACCTCATAAATGAGGTCTTCAGGGACTTCCTGGACATTTTTGTCATTGTATACTTGGATGACATCCTAATCTTCTCCAGAACGCTTGAGCAGCATCGGGGGCATGTGGGCCGAGTCTTACTCCGTCTTCGTCAGCACGGATTGTACGCGAAAGCAGAGAAGTGCACCTTCGAGCAGCAGAGCATCCAATTCTTGGGTCTTCAGATCTCCCCAGCAGGCATCGAGATGGACCCGCAGAAGGTAACGGCTGTGCTGGACTGGCCGCCACCCTCTGACAAGAAGGGTGTGCAGCGTTTTGTCGGATTTGCTAATTTTTACAGAAAGTTCATCAAGGGGTTCTCGGCCATCATCTCACCAATCACACAGCTAACAAGGCAGAATGTACGGTTTCATTGGGGTCCAGAGGCCCAGGAGGCGTTTGTGAAACTCAAGGAGCGATTCACATCCGCTCCCATCCTCAGTCACCCTGACCCATCTCTCCCATACATCCTGGAAGTGGATGCCTCTGAGGTAGCAGTGGGGGCCGTGGTCTCCCAACGCCAGGGCAATAAGGACCTAATGCACCCTGTGGGCTTCTTTTCCCGGAAACTTTCACCCGCAGAAAGGAACTACGATGTAGGTGACCGAGAACTGCTAGCCATAAAATCAGCGCTGGAGGAATGGAGGTACTTGCTGGAGGGAGCAGTCCACCCTGTACTAATTTACACGGACCACAAGAATCTTGAGTACTTAAGGACGGCAAAACGTCTAAAACCACGACAAGCCCGCTGGGCCCTCTTCTTTTCACGTTTCAGCTTCCACATTACCTACCGGCCTGGATCTAAAAATGTAAAGCCAGATGCGCTTTCACGCATGTTCGACTGCCCTAAAGACTCCACACCTCCTGATACCATCCTCCCTGCAAGCAACTTCCTTCTACTACAGCCGGATTTACTGTCCCAGATCAGGGAGGCCTCCCTGAACCCGCTCCTTCCCCCAGGACTTTCACTAAATCGTAGAGAGGGGCTTCTCTGGAAGGACAGCCAGGTGTTTGTTCCCGAACCCATCCGGGTTAAAGTATTGGCCCTCCTCCACGATCACCCACTAGCAGGACACTTTGGGGCCCGAAAGACTCTTGACTTGGTGCAGCGCACCTTCTGGTGGCCTGGTCTGAAGGAATTCTGCTCCAAGTATGTCAGTTCATGCCCAGTGTGCTCCCGAAGCAAGACTACTAGGGGCCGGGCCTGGGGCCTACTCAAGCCTCTACCTGCACCTGATCGACCCTGGCGTATGATAACGATGGACTTTATAGTCGAGCTGCCCCCCTCTGAAGATCACACGGCCATCTTTGTAGTCGTTGACCGACTCTCAAAGATGGCCCACTTCCTACCCCTAAGGGGAACCCCATCTGCAGCAGAGACGGCCCGTGTTTTTATCCGAGAGATCGTTAGGTTACACGGGGTACCCAAGAATATAGTCTCGGACAGGGGAGTCCAGTTCACCTCGCGGTTTTGGAGGGCACTGTGTGATAGTCTAAAGATTGAGCTGGCCCTATCCTCAGCTTACCACCCTCAAACTAATGGGCAGACTGAGCGCACAAACCAGACCCTCGAACAATATATTAGGTGTTTCACTTCATTTGTGCAAGATGATTGGGTTTCTCTGCTGCCCTTAGCAGAATTCGCGTACAACAACGCCAGCCACTCGACCACGGGACAGTCCCCGTTTTTCGCCAATTATGGGTTCCATTTAACATTTCTACCAGATTTTCTTACAGAGTCCTCAGTTCCAGCGGTCCAGGACGCAGTGACCTTCCTAAGCCGCAACAACCAAATCCTCCAGGAAGCCATAACCAAGGCCCAGGCGGACAGTAAGAAAGCCTTTGACCAAAAGAGGAGGGGAGAGTTGAATCTGCAAATCGGGGATCAGGTATGGCTTTCCTCTTCTAATTTAAAGTTAACCTGTCCCTCTAAGAAGTTGGCACCCAAGTTCCTGGGCCCTTTTCCTGTAAAGAGGAGGATTAATGAGGTGTCCTATGAACTGTCCCTGCCAGACACCATGAAGATACATCCTGTGTTTCATGTCTCTCTATTGAAACCCTCGGTACCCGATCCCTTCCCCAATAGGGAGTCCGGGCCTCCTGAACCTGTCCTAGTGGATGGAAACGAGGAGTACGAGGTAGAAGTTGTTCTAGACTGTAGAAGGCGACAAGGGCAAAGACAGTTTCTAATCAAATGGAAGGGCTTCGGCCCAGAAAGCAATTCTTGGGAACCTGAGGACAATATACATGCTGGAAGACTAATTCGTGCTTTTTTCATTTCACACCCTGAGAAGGATGACCAACTGGGCACCCGGAGGTTGCCCCTTGTGGGGGGGCAATGTCAGGGCTCCACTTGCGACGTACGGTCGAATCGGCGCGCGCGCATGCGCACACGCGCCGCTGATTCGTCCGGGCGTCGAAACGAGGGTACGCGCCGTCGTACTCCTCAGGCGCGCGCGCGTGCGCAGCGAGCGCGGGCACGTGCGTCGCGGGCGCACACGTGACGCGTTAGCGCTGTTTGGCGCCAGTTGGCCTTTAAAAGAATGACAGCTGCACATGTCAAGTGCTGTTCGTCTGCAGTTTGCCCCTTGTTTAACCTGCCTCTGTTGTGTACTCCTGTTTACCTGATCCGGCTTCCACTTGACTCTGCTGCCTTCTCCACTCCTGATTCCGGCCTGTTGACTCTGCTTTGGACTGATACCTGAACGCTGATCTCCTGCCTGTCTGACCTCTCCATTGCCTGTGCCCACTTACCTGCCTGCCAAGTGTATCCAGACCCGGCCTGCCTGACGACCCCTCTGCCTGCTCCCTGCATGCTGCATACTTCCAGAGTTGCTGACGCCATCTCGGGGTCACCCTACATCCGGACCCTGCTCCGCTACCTGCCAGTCTCTGCTGCTTCAACATCCAGGAGATCGCTACTGATCAGCTACGTCTCCCACAGCATCCATTCCAGGCACTCCTACCCCGCTGTGCTCACGGGACCACTGTCTCCACTCCAGTGGGCCCTGAACCACTGTCTCCACTCCAGTGGGCCCTGAACCAGAGCCAAAAGTCAGTAAGAGAGGCCCTCTCCCAGCGAAGATCAGGCTCACTAATATACAACCCTCCAGAAGATGCACACCAGCTAGAAGTTGAATGGTGCCCTTAGTGTCTTTTAAATAAGAGGACATTTGTTTGACTAGGGGTTGTAAATAAAAGTCAATGTACCTGCCAAACGGTGATGTCACTGAATCAACCCCACTACTGATGGGACATCCAGGGGGATTGGTTACACTCTTATGGATCTTAGGGCGGTAGTAAATGGTAGAAATACGGGGAGCTAGTGGGACTAAATAGAGAATGTTGAGAATGGAGTCACAAAAACCTTGTTTGATAATAGTATTTAATTCTCTCTTAAACCTATTTGTTGGATCATATTTTAATACACAATAAGTGTCCTGATCACTCAGAATTCTTAGCACTTCACTTTTTTAATCACATTTATCTAATACAACTATTAAATATTCAAAAGTACGCTGCGCTTTAAAACTTAAAATCCAAATAGTGAAACGAAAAATGTGCTATGAAAAATGTGCTATATAACAACAGCAATAAAGTGATAACGTGCTAAAATACATACAAGTGCTTTCATGCAGGATATGATAAAACATCCATATGGTGAGAAAAATGCAATCAATAAAATCCTAAAACCAATATAATGGTGAACCAAACTATAAAAATCCTTATAAAAAATATGCTGTGCAATCAAAGAAAGTTCAAAAAGTGCTCCAATGTAATCCATGCGATCAATGCAATTCAGTGGTTGCTGTGTTATCAATCCAATATTAAGGTGCTTCGTGTGCACTCAGGTGTTCCCCCACAGGTAATGGCTGCTCACCTTAGAGCGTGTGACCTTGCTGATTAGGCTTGGTCAATAGTATACACACATTGGAACCTGTAAATGGTTCAGTGGTAAATCGGGATTCCTATGGTGGCCTCACTCTGTGCTTCAATATGGTAATGGAGTCCCTTTTGTGCCTCGGTAATACCAATAGAAAAAGGAGGACTTCATAGTGTAGTATATTATCACTTTTATTATTTCACAGTAAAAAATCCCTTGCAGGGTACACACATTTGCGTGGCACGTCAGGGCGCCACTCTAAAATAGCATAAAAAACAAGCTGTAGCGGCTGATATCAGGGTGGTATGCTGATCGTCCTTAGTGGGTGCACTGACTAGCGTTCCGTCCTGTCCCCTTCCTCTACGCGTGTCGATACAAGGGGTTAAATTACCCCCTGAGAAAGATACGAATTAACCCCTTGTATAAACACGCGTAGGGGAAGGGGACAGGGCGTAACACTAGTCTCAGTGTGTCAACCCCTTCCCTGACACTGGCAGGGAAGGGGTTTACACTAGGGAGCGATCAAGGGGTTAAATGTGTTCCCTAGGTGTGTTATAACTGTAGGAGGGATGGGCTGCCTGGGACATGACAGAGATCACTGTTCCCAATGACTGTGAACAGTAGATCTCGATAATGCCATCTGTCAGAATGAGGATCTGCCTGGTTTACAAAGGCAGATCCCTATTCTACCTACTGTATGTACTAGGCGGTCGCGGGTCGCCGGCGGACATCGAGTCAGCTAGAACCACGGGCACGCTCTAACAGCGTGAGCCGACGTACAATGAAGGCAATTCGTGCAGGGGAGCCAACCTGCCGCAAAACAACTGTGGCGGGCGGTCCTTAAGCAGTTAAATATGCCTGCTCCAACTATGTCGGTTTTTTTTTTTCCTCTGGACTCTCCACCCCCTTCTGGTCCCTCTCCTGATTCTGGACCTCTTTTTCGGTTTGGGAAAACCCCAACTATTAGATGAGTTAGGGTTATCTTGGTTGTAATTATATGGAGAGCGATCGTACTGATCTTGTTCTCTCTCCATATAGGGATAGGGGTTAGAATATACATTTTTTTCACTCAATGGAGAAAATTTATTGTAGATGGGGACCGAATAACCGCCATGTTGTTGGTGGGGATATTCTGGTCTACCATCATAGTCTCGCTTGGGACCCTGGGGGGTCTGTCTCGCTAAATGTATGGGTAATAGGGTCTAGGTGGAGACCTGGGGGGTGGTCTACCATAATTATTCATTGATGCATAATTGTGGTGTGGTCCATAATGAGGTCTAGGACTAGGATTGTACCTTACTTCTTAATTATTTCTATGTTGACCCTTCCGGTCCTGATTATGGTTGCTTGGAGTTCTAAAAAAGGATGATATATACCCTGATGTATCCCTGCGGTATATTTTATCACAGCTACAGAATCCTCCATTCAAAACAACTAAATATCAGAAAAAGAAATATGCCTAAGAATCTGTGAACTATGAAGTGACAAAAAACACATCCTTCTTACCTGAGCCAATTAAAGAGTGGGATTCTTACTTTGCGTAGTAGAAATCACTAAGATTCACAGGGAAAGAGCCCATCTAGGACCAATTGTCAACATCAACTGTATCAAGTATACCATCTGTAAGTACAGTATTTGAATACAAAGTTAATAGTTAAAAACACAGTAAACCACATTCAGAACTCGTATGTGTCAGCAAGGCTTTTGGTTTGAATGTAGTTTGAGTGTCAGAAAAACTGAAAGAGATTTTTTTAAACATTGAATCCCTGTGTTATTTTAACCCAATGACACAGAATCCTCTACATCCAAAAACCCCAACACTCAAACACGAACAAAATAACCTGGTATATGCAGGAATGTAAAGTCCTGTACATTCAGGAAACAAAACAACTCAAATGGATGGCCAACCATAGAAATGCAAACTCTGTCACCTACATATATTGCCATTTACCCAGGTGACTTGATAACCAGTTCTATTAGGTTAAGAGGAAAGGATCGCCTCAGCTCCCAACCAGCCCAGGTGAATAAATGATAAAGAGTGGCTGCGGCCTTCATTTCTCCACCAAATCATGCCCTAATGTAATTTGGCCCGCCCACCTGGGCTTAGTCATAGGGTCTGAGTAATGACCTGCACCGGTTGGCAGGGCAAAAGCATCAGAGTGTATGGTTTGGTGGAGACGTGTAGGCTGAGGCCACTCTTTATCATTTATACACCTGGGCTGGTCGAGAGTAGCAGTGATCCTTTCCTCTTTACATTTACTAACTCCCTGGATTGGTATTAGGACAAGCCTGCACCCCGTGTTCTGAGAAAACAGGGATATGTGTTTACCTCTACTTTGAGCGGTGCCAAAATAAATTAAACAACTCCTATTATGTTTATGGACAATAAATATCTGCTTTGACCATTCCATGGTGATTTGATTAAAGTAACCCTATAGACCCCCCCTTGAGGCATTCACCTATTGGAGAGGGTGAATTATTTATCAATGATCTGACCATTGATTCCCAAGAGGATATTTTTGTGAACTCACTTACTACACACATTCGGCAGACATTAAATGGTCTGCAAATGAGAATTTTAAGCTTTAAAAAAATCAAGATGTTAAGTGCTGGCAAATACGGACAACCCTAGGCAAAGGAATATGCCTACATTCACCTACAGGTAATAAATATAGGTAGTAAACAGGGATATGAATCTTAATGTTATCCCTGTTTACAAAAGAAGTATGGAAGGACAACAAGTAATAGGTATCCATAGATATGCAATAGCAAGGCAAAGATCCAATGCCTGTGAGTACAGACACCTACTGTTATCTAACACTTTTCAAAGGAAGTAGGGGTTGGACAGGTTTGAAAATAAAGTCTAATTACTGCTGTTCCCTTTGTGATAAGCCTTGTCCAGCAGAGTCTGGATTTTTCCCTCCTCCCCTCTATATAGACATAACAATTATGCTTGGACAAACCAAGTGCTTGGTGTGTTAAAGGGCTGGCCAAGACACATGCCTGAGGGTGGTTGGATTATGCCTGCATGTCTATCTACCCTATTATTGCTGCTCTAGCTATTGTTGAAAGGAAAAATAAAAATTTGTGAAGCTGTGGCTGGACATCATAATGCGAAATGTGGCAGAGTGGCAGTACATAGTAGGATCTTACTACAGCTGAAAAGACCAGAGTGACAGATTACATAGAACTGCGCCAAAAAAAAAAAATGAAAAAATAGAACCAGCAGTCACAGAACTGGCATTGGTAGACAGATAAAGCCAGACATCAATTTTAAAGGAACAATATTCAAACAACAGGTACAGTAGATATTAATACTGACAGGAAATGGGCTAGCAACTCTAGTTGGACAGAAAAGTATGTCTGAGATCCAAACCACTACTTGAGATCCAAGAACTCAGTCTTGGCACATATTAGGATACATAAAAGCTGCATTTTTCTTAAGGAACATTCTCTGGGACCAACATGGCTTCCTTCAAGTGAAGACACAGCAGACAAAATTGACAGGAGAAGCAAGAAACCAGTATTAACAATGTCTATACTATGATGATCAGACACCATTCCAGCTAACTGCTTCCAGGCTGATATTTTAGGGCTTCCAGTTTACAGCAGCACCATACAATTTGCTGGTCTCTGTTCTTTTATTCTACCAGCACAATCATTTTTCATTCCTTTTTTTGTTTTATTAAAGTTTTTGAAAAATGTCATAAAAAAAAAAAAAAAAACTTTCTATGCTCTAGATACTCTCTAAAGACCATGTTTCCTAGCAAAGAGTATGGATATCAGATCCCTATATCTATAGATCTATATACAGGGGGTCCCCGACTTACAAACATCCGACTTACAAACGACTCCTACTTACAAACGAAGGGAGACAACAGGAAGTGAGAGGAAATCTACCCCTAGGGAGGGAAATTCACTCCTGTAAGAGTTAATATGGGAAAAAGGTGTCTCCACTGATGCTTTATCACCAGTCCATGCTTCCCTAACAACCCAAAATTTTCAAAATCCAATTTTCATTGGGACAGAAGGTGAGGTGAAATCTTCTGAACAGGGGCACAGACAGCAAAACAAATGTTACAGGGGTGATATCCCTTCCCTATGTTCTCCAGAAAGCTTAAAAATAGATTTTTTGGCTGGAGCTACACTTAAAAAATTTACCTGTTCCGACTTACAAACAGATTTGACTTAAGAACAATCCTACAGTCCCTATCTCGTTTGTAACCCGGGGACCCCCTGTAGATATAAATGTATATATATATATATATATATATATAGAGAGAGAGAGAGAGAGAGTGGAGAGAGAGAGAGAGAGAGAGAGAGAGAGAGAGAGAGAGCTATATCTAAATAGATATAGCTCTATAAATACAGTATCTCACAAAACAGAGTACACCCCTCACATTTTTGTAAACATTTTATTATATCTTTTCATGTGACAACACTGAAGACATGACACTTTGCTACAATGTAAAGTAGTGAGTGCACAGCTTGTATAACAGTGTACATTTGCTGTCCCCTCAAAATAACTCAACACACAGCCATTAATATCTAAAGCACTGGCCACAAAAGTGAGTACAGCCCTAAGTGAAAATGTCCAAATTGGGCCCAATTAGCCACTTTCCCTCCCTGGTGTCATATGACACGTTAGTGTTACAAGGTCTCAGGTGTGAATGGGGAGCAGGTGTGTTACATTTGGTGTTATCGCTCTCACTCACTCATACTGGTCACTGGAAATTCAACATGGCACCTCATGCCAAAAAACTCTCTGAGGATCTTAAAAAAAGAATTGTTGCTCTACAGAAAGATGGCTTAGGCTATAATAAGATTGCCAAGACCCTGAAACTGAGCTGCAGCACGGTGGCCAAGACCATACAGCGGTTTAACAGGACAGGTTCCACTCAGAACAGGCCTTGCCATGGTCGACCAAAGAAGTTGAGTGCACATGCTCAGCATCATATCCAGAGGTTGTCTTTGGGAAATAGATGTATGAGTGCTGCCAGCATTGCTGCAGAGGTTGAAGGGGTAGGGGGTCAGCTTTTCTGTGCTCTGAGTAGGGATGGGCCCAGTGTTCGATTCGAACCCATGTTCGAATCGAACATCGAGCGTTTGCCTGCTTGGCGAGCCCAGAACTATTTGGGCCGCTCGCATCAAATTCGTGTAATGCGAGCGGCCCGCAATGCACTGCGCCAGTTGCAGTGCATTGCTGGCTGATGATTGGCCAAGCGTGCACTGTGACCCGCATGCTTGGCCAATCAAAGAGCCAGCGGCAAAGAGAGCAATAATTGGCCACAGGCAGGATGCCTGTGGCCAATCATAGCTCAGGGGGTTTAGTACACGCCCCACAGTAAAAAGGCCACCGCGGTGGCGGCCTCGCATATTGTGTTGTGTTGTCAGTGTCAGCACTGTGTTATGTGCTGCTGACTGCTGACATTATGTGCTATGATTCTGGGGATTTGTGTGTGCGTGCTGTTAGTACAGCATTGCAGTATCACATCTGGGGGGTGTCTATAGTATGCCTGTGAAGGGGGGGCATGTTTCCTGTGCTTAGAACTGTCCCTGCAAAAAGTGTAATTTTTGCAGGAAAAAAAGCTATTTAAAATGGCTCGCGGCTAATGTGTTGACGGCTCCCGTAAAACACAGAGAACAGCCATTCATAAAAAAAAAGTCATTGATAAAAAAAAAAAAAAAAAAGCGTGGGGGTCCCCCCAAATTCAATAACCAGGCCCTTCAGGTCTGCTATGGATATTAAGGGGGACCCCAGCCAAAAAAAATGGCGTGGGGTCCCCCTCAAAATCCATCCCAGACCCTTGAGGTCTGGGATGGATTTTAAGGGGAACCCCAGCCAAAAAAAATGCCAGACCTGTCAGAGAGGGCGGGGTCACCAGGTGCCCTCCGTTATAAAAGACCTGTCAGACGCAGCGAAGCCTCACACAGCGGGAGCCTCCCATTGCGCGGAGTGGCCCAGAAGAGACGCCGATGCCATGGAAGAAGATGCCGGACGAGAAGGACGAGAAGACCAGCGCAAGAAGAATCGGATCGGAGGAAGAAGAAGATGGAAGAAGATGGAAGAAGATGCCGGAAGGAGAAGATGAAGAAACCGAAGGATGAAGAAGGGAAGACCAGAAGAAAGAAGAAAGAAGATTTTAATAAATAAAGACCGTCTCCTGTAATTTTTACAATTTTTGACACTTTTTTGGTGAAATTACCATTTCACACAGGGGGGGGGGGCCCGGATCTGGGGGTCCCCTTGTTAAAGGGGGCTTCCAGATTCCGATAAGCCCCCCACCCACAGACCCCCACAACCAATGGCCAGGGTTGTGGAAAAGAGGCCCTTGTCCTCATCAACATGGGGACAAGGTGCTTTGGGGGTCTCAGACCCCCAAAGCATCCTCCCAATGTTGAGGGCATGTGGCCTGGTACGGTTCAGGAGGGGGGGCGCTCTCGTCCCCCCTCTTTTCCTGTGGCCTGCAAGGTTGCTTGCTCGGATAAGGGTCTGGTATGGATTTTGAGGGGGACCCCACACCATTTTTTTTGGCTAGGGTTCCCCTTAAAATCCATCCCAGACCTCAAGGGTCTGGTATGGATTTTGAGGGGGACCCCACGCTATTTTTTTGTTTTTTGGCTCAGGTCCCCCTTAATATCCGTAGCAGACCTGAAGGGACTGGTTATTGAATTTGGGGGGACCCCCACGCTTTATTTTTATTTTTTTTATCAATGACTTTTTTTTTATGAATGGCTTTCAATGAATGACTGTTCTCTGTGTTACGGGAGCCGTCAATACATTAGCCGCGAGTGATTTTAAATAGCTTTTTTTCCTGCAAAAATTACACTTTTTGCAGGGACAGTTCTAAGCACAGGAAACATGCGCCCCTTCACAGGCATACTATAGACACCCCCCAGGTACAAAATTTAAAGGAATATTACACTTTTATTGTTTCAATTTAAGCATTATTAAAATCACTGCTCCTGAAAAAACGGCCATTTAAAAAAAAAAAAAATTGCATTGATACATGTCCCCTGGGCAGGACCCAGGTCCCCAAACACTTTTTATGATATTAACATGCATATTAGCCTTTAAAATTAGCACTTTTGATTTTGAACGTTCGCATCCATTATAACTAATAGGGTTCTAATGCTCGCATGGACTTTAGGTCCGTTCGCAGGTTCTGGTGCGAGCCGAACGGGGGGGTGTTCGGCTCATCCCTAGCTCTGAGCATATGCCGCACACTGCATCAAATTGGTATGCATGGCTGTCGTTCCAGAAGAAAAAGCCTCTTCTAAAGATGATGCACAAGAAAGCCCACAAACAGTTTGCTGAAGCAGACCAAGATAAACTTATTAGGTTCAGATGGTGTCAAGCGTGTGTGGCGGCAACCAGGTGAGGAGTACAAAGACAAGTGTGTCTACAGTCAAGCATTTTGGTGGGAGTGTCATGGTCTGGGGCTGCATGAGTGCTGCCAGCACTGGGGTGCTACAGTTCATTGAGGGAACCATGAATGCCAACATGTTCAGTGACATACTGAAGCAGAGCATGATCCCCTCCCTTTAGAGACTGGGCCACAGGGCAGTATTCCAACATGATAACGACCCCAAACACACCTCCAAGACGACCATTGCCTTGCTAAAGAAGCTGAGGGTAAAGGTGATGGACTGGCCAAGCATGTCTCCAGACCTAAACCCTATTGAGCATCTGTGGGGCATCCTCAAATGGAAGGTGGAGGAGCGCAAGGTCTCTAACATCCACCAGCTCCATCATGTCATCATGGAGGAGTGGCATGGACTCCAGTGGCAACCTGGCTGTAAACTCTATGCCCAAGAGGGTTAAGGCAGTACTGGAAAATAATGGTGGCCACACAAAATATTGACACTTTGGGCCCAATTTGGACATTTGTTGCCAGCAGTTTAGACATTAATGACTGTGTGTTGAGTTATTTTGAGGGGACAACAAATTTACACTGTTATAGAAACTGTACACTCACTACATTGTAGCAAAGAGTCATTTCTTCAGTGTTGTCACACGAAAAGATATAATAAAATATTTACAAAAATGTGAGGGGTGTACTCACCTTTGTAAGATACTGTAGATCATCAATTAACAAAATGAAAAGTAAATTAACAGGTACTGTCTCTCAGCGTATATTTAATTTAGTTTTTAATGTGCACGAACGTTTGAGACGTGTTTAACGTTTGCAGCTTGATAGTGGCAGGTTGGTAGGGGGTTCTTTAAGCCTTGCAGGATTTTGTTGTTTTGATAAGTCAATTAGGCATTTTGCATTTTTTTCTACTTTTGCTGAGTAATCAGCAATGAAGTTTCAGCTGTTTGGGCACATTCTATTTAAAATTTCAACCCTATAGCAACATTGCTCTGTGCCTGGACACTGAAGGTAATTAATAATAATAGTAACACTTATACTAAATACAGGATTATAAAAGTCATTCAAAACTGGATATGGGAATTGAAACATTTAGTTGTAACATCTTAGTTTACCCAATTAATTAATTGCTCTGTATCAACATGCTCTTTTTAGAACAGGTTTGAGTAAAACATGAATTATGCGATAAAGCTTGCAAATCAGGTATTTCCAACTCATGCTTTTTGTTGGGGCCCGGTGTGAAGACCCTCAGCAATTTTAAGAATGTAACTTGAATGAGGCCTCAGGCTGACCTACATTTCATACCGCATATGCTGTCATAACTTACAGTGTCTTGAAAAGGTATTCATGCCACCTTGACATTTTCCACATTTTGTCTTGTTACAACCAAAAACGTAAATGTATTTTATTGGGATTTTATGTAATAGACCAACACATAGTGGCACATAATTGTGAAGTGGAAGGAAAATGATAAATGGTCTTCAACATTTTTTACAAAAAAAAATTTGTGAAAAGTGTGGCGTGCATTTATATTCAGCCCCTTTTACTCTGATACTCCTAACTAAAATCTAAGGGAACCAATTGTCCTCAGAAGTCATCTAATTAGTAAATAGAGTCCCTCTGTGTATTAATTTAATCTCAGTATAAATACAGCTGTTCTGTGAAGCCCTCGGAGATTTGTTAGAGAACCTTAGCGAACAAACAGGATCATAAAGGCTAAGGAACACACCAGACAGGTCAGGGATAAAGTTGTGGAGAAGTTTAAAGCACGTTAAAAAAAAATATCCCAAGCTTTGAACATCTCACGAAGCACTGTTCAATCCATCATCTGAAAATGAATAGAGTATGGCGCAACTGCAAACCTACCAACCATCAGCCTAAACTGATAGGCCAGGCAAGCATTAGTCAGAGAAGCCCATGGTAACTCTGGAGGAGCTGCAGAGATCCACAGTTTAGGAGGGAGAATCTGTCCACAGAACAACTATTAGTCATGCACTACACAAATCTAGCCTTTATGTGAGAGTGGCAAGAAGAATGCCATTGTTGAAAGAAAGCCATAAGAAGCCCCGTTCGCAGTTTGCGAGAAGCCATGTGGGGGACATAGAAAACATGTGGAAGAAGGTGCTCTGAAGCTCTGTGAGCTTGTTGGCGGAAAGTCCAACCGTGTGTATGCTCCATGGAACAGCGAGATCGCAGTGCATTGCTGTATGGTGATTGGCCAAAGCATGCACCTGACCTGCATGCTTTGGCCAATCACAGCACCCTCTGCTAAGAGAGCCATAATTTGGCCAATCATGGCCCCACACAATATAAGGCTGCTTACATGGCGGCCGTGTGTAGTATTGTTGGCGTGGACAGAGAGATAGCTTGATTTAGATTAAGCAGGCAGGTTATTCAGTTAGTGGCAGTCTATTTGATATATTATGATGCTGGGTGACAAGAAATTAGAATACGGTACTGTGACGGATCCTTCCGTCAGTATACTGCTTCCTAAGTCCTGGAACATGAGTCCAATGGATCTGGCTATAGGAACCCCCAAGAACTAGACAACACCAGTCTTGGAGTACATCAGAAATGGCTTTTATTTGACATGTCACACACATATATACAGCTGGATGACTAAAAACCTAACCTAATTAGCATGAGCTAATTATCTAAATCAACACTGGACTCCTTCATTCAATTGCACGGTTAATTAGCACATACAACAATAGGTGAAACACTCTTCAGAATCTGTGTCAAGCCAGACTACTCATTTGCATTATACAAGACAACAGACAGGTGGCTGGAGTTGATGATATTAGCATCTGACATGTCCAGAGTCTATGTGTCTTGGGGGGCCAGCATGGACCTGAATCCAAGTAAAACCAGCTCAGCGGTCCCCAGGCATACAGCTCACAAACAGCACTGTTCCCCCAAATGCAAGGGCCCATAATCGCAAGGCAAGAGGCTTGCATTGCGTCCCCTCCAAGAGCCTCTGTCCCGGCTAGGCCTGTCACATTTCTCCCCTTTCGGCAGGAGACTAACACAGGAGGAGACCCTAGACGGGTTGACTCCGAAGTTAGTCCATAGTTCCAGTCCACTAATGCCTGTACCCACACAGTACCCCAAACAAATTGTTTCAAACCGAGCACTACTTACCCAGCCAACCTCTGCCTCTCTCATAGAACATACCCGCTGCTGGGGGGAAGTGCGGACTGGTCCTTCCTCCTGGAGTCCCTTTAGCCACAGGAGAGAAGACAGGGTGTCTGGACTCAGTCGGTCATGCTGTTGGGCATATGGGCCTACTGCCCAGCATCCCTGGGGTATACAGGTGCAGACTGAATTCCCATCCACCTTTACAGGAAATCTGTCCTGTGTTAGTTGTGGGCAGAGGCCAGCAGCACTCTGTTCCGTTGCCAGCAGTTCAGCTGGGCGTAGGAGCTTCCCTACATCATCTGCTCCAGCTAACTGTTGGGGAGAGAGGCCGATTGCATCAGCTCCCTGGAACTCCGCAGCTGTTACCTGTGCTGGGCAGAGGTTGGCAGCATTCTGCCCGGTTGCCAGCACTTCTGCTGGTTTTCTGTTTGTGGAGACCACAGGCCCATCCACCGACGCCAGATCAAGCTGCAGTTGTGAGGTGACAACTGATCTGCAACTCGTGATGGACTGCTACTTCCTCACCCTGGGCCTCCAGAATTGCTGTAGGTGTGGGGCAGAGGTCTTGGAATCTCTGTCTGGTTGCCAGCACTTCTGCTGTGGGTTTGCTAGGCGGTTCCTCCTCTACAGAAATGTCTATTACATCTCCAGTCTCTGGAATTGCTAAACGTGTTGGACAGAGGTCTTGTACCAGATCTTCAGCCGGAGAAGTTTGTTGTAACTCCATAGATGTAACGCCACTGTTGGTGCTGGGCAGAAGTTAGCAGAGCTCTGCCCAATTGTCAGCACTTCTGCTTTGGGGACGACAATCTCTGGAGTTTCCACTGCCGATTCTCTGGCATGCTGCTGAACGTGTTCTAGCAGTTTCCTGTATGCCCTTTCCAGATGCTGTTCCTTCCTTAACAAATGGTCCAGATCAGGTTTAAGCTCTGAGACCCCTGCAAGACCGAGCATAGCCTCTCTATATTCTCGCAGGTCCTCAAGGATAGGTTCCCCTTCATCGCTAAACACAAAACGATCTGTAAGGCTCTCCCACAGCAATCCAGGGCCTCCAAAGTCATATCCCTCCGGAGAGCATTCTGTTGTCTCCCCTAAATATCCCTGCTCTGTGTGCCATTGCAGACCCTGATAATGATTGTCCAGCTCTATCTCCTGCTGGACCAGCCTGTCCAACTCAGTCACCCATTGCTCCTGGGTAGGGATGAGCTTCCAGTTCGAATCAAACTCATGTTTGACTCGAACATTGTCTGTTCGCCTGTTCAGCGAACATCGAACAATTTGGGGTGTTTGCAGCAAATTCGAAAAGCCTGTAAATGTCTATGGGAGAAATCTCAAGTGCAAATTCGAAAAGCCTGTAAAAGTCTATGGGAGAAATCTCAAGTGCTAATTTTAAAAGCCTATATGCAAGTTATTGTCAAAAAAAGTGTTTGGGGACCTGGGTCCTGCCCCAGGGGACATGTATCAATGCAAAAAGTGTTTTTAAAAAAGGAAGTTTTTTCAGGAGCAGTGATTTTAATAATGCTTAAAGTGAAACAATAAAAGTGTAATATTCCTTTAAATTTGGTACCTGGGGGGTGTCTATAGTATTCCTGTGAAGGGGCGCATGTTTCCCGTGCTTAGAACTGTCCCTGCACAAAGTGTAATTTTTACAGAAAAAAAAGCTATGTAAAATCACTCGCGGCTAATGAATTGCCGGCTCCCGTAACACAGAGAACAGTCATTCATTGAAAGTCATTGATAAAAAAAAGTAATTGATAAAAATAAAAAAAAGCGTGGGGGTTCCCCCAAATTCAATTACTAGGCCCTTCAGGTCTGCTATGGATATTAGGGGAACCCCGCTTCAAATTTTAAAAAGAATTATGTGGGAGTCCCCCTAAATATCCATACCAGACCCTTCAGGTCTGGGATGGATTTTAAGGGGAACCCCGGACAAAAAAAAATAAAAAAAATGGCGTGGGGTCCCCCTTTAAAATCCATATACCAGACCCTTATCCGAGCACACAACCTGGCAGGCGGCAGAAAAAGAGGGGGGACGAGAGCACCCCCCCTCCTGAACCATACCAGGCCACATGCCCTCAACATTAGGAGGGTGCTTTGGGGTCTGTGACCCCTCAAAGCACCATGTCCCCATGTTGATGGGGACAAGGGCCTCTTCCCCACAACCCTGGCCATTGGTTGTGGGGGTCTGCGGGCGGGGGGCTTATCGGAATCTGGAAGCCCCCTTTAACAAGGGGACCCCCAGATCCCGCCCCCCTGTGTGAAATGGTAAGGGGGTACAAAAGTACCCCTACCATTTCACCAAAAAAGTGACAAAAATGTTAAAAATGATAGGAAACGGTCTTTGACAATTCCTTTATTAAAAGCTTCTTTCATCTTCTTTCTTCTGGTCTTCCTTCTTCCTTTCTTCATCCTTCGGTTTCTTCATCTTCTTCTTCCATCTTCTTCTTCCATCTTCTCCTTTCTTCGATCCGCTTCTTCTTGCTCTGGTCTTCTCGTCAGGCATCTTCTTCCACGGCGTCGGCGTCTCTTCTTGGGCCGCTCCGCGCAATGGGAGGCTCCCGCTGTGTGAGGCTTCGCTCCGGCATCTTCTTCCACAGCGTCGGTCTCTGAGGCTTCGCTCCGGCATCTTCTTCCACGGTGTCGTGTGTTAGTCCCATCACACACACAGAGCTATATTTTGTTCCCAGAAGCACCTATAGGACTTGAAGTGTGTTAGTCCCATTACACACACAGAGCTATATTTTGTTCCCAGAAGCACCTATAGGACTTGAAGTGTGTTAGTCCCATCACACACAGAGCTATATTTTGTTCCCAGAAGCACCTATAGGACTTGAAGTGTGTTAGTCCCATTACACACACAGAGCTATATTTTGTTCCCAGAAGCACCTATAGGACTTGAAGTGTGTTAGTCCCATCACACACACAGAGCTATATTTTGTTCCCAGAAGCACCTATAGGACTTGAAGTGTGTTAGTCCCATCACACACACAGAGCTATATTTTGTTCCCAGAAGCACCTATAGGACTTGAAGTGTGTTAGTCCCATTACACACACAGAGCTATATTTTCTTCCAGAAGCACCTATAGGACTTGAAGTGTGTTAGTCCCATCACACACAGAGCTATATTTTGTTCCCAGAAGCACCTATAGGACTTGAAGTGTGTTAGTCCCATCACACACACAGAGCTATATTTTGTTCCCAGAAGCACCTATAGGACTTGAAGTGTGTTAGTCCCATCACACACAGAGCTATATTTTCTTCCCAGAAGCACCTATAGGACTTGAAGTGTGTTAGTCCCATCACACACACAGAGCTATATTTTGTTCCCAGAAGCACCTATAGGACTTGAAGTGTGTTAGTCCCATCACACACAGAGCTATATTTTCTTCCCAGAAGCACCTATAGGACTTGAAGTGTGTTAGTCCCATTACACACACAGAGCTATATTTTTTGTTTCCCAGAAGCACCTATAGGACTTGAAGTGTGTTAGTCCCATCACACACACAGAGCTATATTTTGTTCCCAGAAGCACCTATAGGACTTGAAGTGTGTTAGTCCCATCACACACAGAGCTATATTTTGTTCCAGAAGCACCTATAGGACTTGAAGTGTGTTAGTCCCATCACACACAGAGCTATATTTTGTTCCCAGAAGCACCTATAGGACTTGAAGTGTGTTAGTCCCATCACACACACAGAGCTATATTTTCTTCCCAGAAGCACCTATAGGACTTGAAGTGTGTTAGTCCCATCACAAGAGCTAGAGCTATATTTTGTTCCCAGAAGCACCTATAGGACTTGAAGTGTGTTAGTCCCATCACACACAGAGCTATATTTTCTTTCCAGAAGCACCTATAGGACTTGAAGTGTGTTAGTCCCATCACACAGAGAGCTATATTTTCTTCCCAGAAGCACCTATAGGACTTGAAGTGTGTTAGTCCCATCACACACACAGAGCTCCTATTTTTCTTCCCAGAAGCACCTATAGGACTTGAAGTGTGTTAGTCCATCACACACAGAGCTATATTTTCTTCCCAGAAGCACCTATAGGACTTGAAGTGTGTTAGTCCCATCACACAGAGCTCCTCTATTTTCTTTGCAGAAGCACCCATAGGACTTCTAGTGTGTTAGTGGCATCACACAGAGCTCCTATATTTTCTTCTCAGAAGCACCCATAGGACTTCTAGTGTGTTAGTGGCATCACACAGAGCTCCTCTATTTTCTTTGCAGAAGCACCCACAGGACTTCTAGTGTGTTAGTGGCATCACACAGAGCTCCTCTATTTTCTTTGCAGAAGCACCCATAGGACTTCTAGTGTGTTAGTGGCATCACACACAGAGCTCTCTATTTTCTTTGGCAGAAGCACCTTAGGACTTCTAGTGTGTTAGTGGCATCACACACACAGAGCTCCTCTATTTTCTTTGCAGAAGCACCCACAGGACTTCTAGTGTGTTAGTGGCATCACACAGAGCTCCTCTATTTTCTTTGCAGAAGCACCCACAGGACTTCTAGTGTGTTAGTGGCATCACACAGAGCTCCTCTATTTTCTTTGCAGAAGCACCCATAGGACTTCTAGTGTGTTAGTGGCATCACACAGAGCCTCTATTTTCTTCTTTCAGCAGCACCCACAGGACTTCTAGTGTGTTAGTGGCATCACACAGAGCTCCTCTATTTTCTTTGCAGTGTGTTAGCACCCACAGGACTTCTAGTGTGTTAGTGGCATCACACAGAGCTCCTCTATTTTCTTTGCAGAAGCACCCATAGGACTTCTAGTGTGTTAGTGGCATCACACAGAGCTCCTATATTTCTTTGCTCAGCAGCACCCACAGGACTTCTAGTGTGTTAGTGGCATCAGTGGCACACACAGAGCTCCTCTATTTTCTTTGCAGAAGCACCAGACATAGGACTTCTAGTGTGTTAGTGGCATCACACAGAGCTCCTATATTTTCTTCTCAGCAGCACCCACAGGACTACCGACTACAATGGCTGGAAGACCGCCAAGGGGAGGCAGAGCGTGCAGAGCCAAGAACACAGGGCAGGCAGGCTCTGTTTCTAGTGGACGTGGCCGTGGACGTGGACGTGGTCGTGCATCGTCATCAGCACGTGGCCATGGGACACGCGCGTCTTTGTTTTCGGCAGCTGGACATGTGGAGCCGCATCATGCTGAAGGCTTGGTAGAATGGATGACCAAGCCCTCCTCATCCTCCTCATCCTCTCTCACCCAGGCTCAGGGTACTGACAGAGCATCATCAGCCACCCCTTCCCTAGACCCACCATGTCCTCCTGAGGAGTCCCCCGAACTCTTTGAGCACAGTGTTGGGTACATGCTCCAGGAGGATGCCCAACGATTCGAAGGCTCGGATGACGATACCCAGCTTGAGGAATCTGGCAGTACAGTTCCACCAGCTGCAGCTTACTGCCAGGTTTGCTCTAGTGGTGAAGAGGGAGGGGATGATGAGGTCACTGACTCCACGTGGGTGCCTCAAGGGAGAGAGGATGAGGAGGAGGACGAGGAGGAGGAGGATGCGGCGTCACATGTCCAACGAGGCAGGATGCCCCCTGGAGGCCAGGTAGAGGCCAGCACAGCAACTGTACAACACCGCAGAGCTCCGCCTGTGCAGGGCGCTGCCTCTGCACGTTATCAGAAAAGTTCTTTGGTGTGGGCCTTTTTTGAGACGAGTGCAGCAGATCGCACCACTGCTATTTGCAATATTTGTCTCAAGCGTATCTCGCGTGGCCAAAACATCAGCCGCTTGGGCACGACAAGCATGACCAGACATATGGCGACCTGCCATGCAGCTCGTTGGCAGGCACACATAAAAGACCCACACCAAAGAACTAAGCGGACCTCTCCTTGCTCCTCCTCAGCTGGGATCTCCATCCCCACTACACCTTCAGTCCTCTCTGAAAGCTGCTCTGAGAGGACTGAAGGTGTAGAATTCGGTGTGTCACAACCAAGTACTTGCAGTACACCGACGTCCGAATGCAGCAGGCAAATTTCCCTGCCCCAGCTGCTGGACCGTAGAAAGAAGTACACTCCCAGCCATCCACATGCCCAGCGGTTGAATGCTAGCCTTGCTAAATTGCTAGCACTTCAACTGCTGCCTTTTCAGTTGGTAGACTCGGCCCCCTTCCGTGAGTTTGTTCAATGTGCGGTTCCTCAGTGGCAGGTTCCCAAACGCCACTTTTTCTCGCGGAAGGCGATTCCGTCTCTCTACCGGCATGTGGAGGGCAATGTCCATGCCTCGCTGGACAGGGCGGTCAGCGGTAAGGTGCATATTACCGCTGACTCATGGTCCAGCAGGCATGGACAGGGACGGTACCTTTCTTTCACGGCCCATTGGGTCACTCTATTGGCAGCTGGGAGGGATGCAGGACAAGGTGCAGTAGTGTTGGAGGTTGTTCCGCCACCACGCCTCCAAAACGCGACTACTGCTACTGGTTGTGACACACCTCTCTCCTCCACCCCCTCCTCTTCTTCTTCCTCCAGTGCTCTGTCCTTGGAACCAGCGGTGCTCCGTAGGCGTACAAGGGGCTACGCAAGTACGCAGGCAAAAATATGCCATGCCGTGCTTGCGCTGGTGTGTTTGGGGGACAGGAGCCACACTGGGCCAGAGGTTCTGGCAGCTCTGCAGGGGCAGGCCGAGAGGTGGTTGACGCCACGTCAGCTTAAGCCAGGAATGGTCGTTTCTGACAATGGCACCAACCTCCTCTCCGCCCTGCGACAGGGGCAGCTCACCCATGTGCCCTGCATGGCTCACGTCCTCAACCTGGTGGTGCAGCGGTTCTTGGGCAGGTTCCCAGGCTTACAGGATGTCCTGAGGCAGGCCAGGAAAGTCTGTGTGCATTTCCGCCGATCTTATAATGCCAGTGCTCGGCTGACTGAGCTGCAAAAGGAGCTGAACCTGCCCAAGAACCGCCTAATATCTGACATGCCCACCAGGTGGAACTCAACGTTGGCCATGCTGCAGCGACTGCACACGCAGCAGAGGGCCATCAATGAGTACCTTTGCGACTACGGCACCAGGACAGGGTCAGGGGAGCTTGGTTTTTTTTCCCCACGTCAGTGGAGCATGATCAGGGATGCATGCACTGTCCTCTCACCATTTGAGGAGGCCACGAGGATGGTGAGCAGTGACAGTGCATGCATCAGTGACACTGTCCCTCTTGTCCACCTGTTGGAGCATACGCTGCGTGGGATAATGGACAGGGCACTTGAGGCAGAACAGAGGCAGGAAGAGGAGGACTTCCTTGCCTCTCAAGGCCCCCTTTATCCGGACAGTGTTCCTTCTGTCCCACCCATCACACAGGAAGAGGATGAGGAGGAGGAGGAGGAGGAGGAGGAGGAGGATTGTGTGAGCATGGAGGTGGAGCCTGGCACTCAGCATCAGCAGCAGCAGTCTTTTAGGGATGATGTACAGTCCCAACAAGCCAGTGGACTTGTACGTGGCTGGGAGGAGGTGGCTGGCGATCATGTCATCCTCAGTGACCCAGAAGACTCCGGACCGAATGCCTCAGCTAACCTACGCTGCATGGCCTCCCTGATCCTGCAAAGCCTGCGGAAGGATCCTCGTGTTCTTCGGATCAAGGAGAGGGACCATTACTGGCTGGCCACTCTCCTTGATCCGCGGTACAAGGGTAAGGTTGCGGACCTTATCTTGCCGTCGCAGAGGGAGCAGAGGGATGAGACATCTCAGGGAGGCCTTGCAGAAAGGTCTGTGCAACGCGTTCCCAGAAACTGGGAGGCTACAAACTCCTGGTCCTGGGCGACGAGTTGCTGAGGCTTCGGTCAGTGGCAGAAGGAGCGGTGGGGAAGGTGGACGTCTGACCGATGCGTTCAGACAATTTTTTAGTCCGCAGCCCCAAGGTATGATCGGTTCCAGCAACCATCGCCAGCGTCTGATATACATGGTGCAGGAATACCTTGGGGCAAGGTCAGACTTGGACACCTTTCCCACCGAAAATCCTCTGGCTTACTGGGTCCTGAGGATGGATCACTGGCCAGAGCTTGCACAGTATGCAATTGAGCTACTGGCCTGTCCTGCCTTTCCGAACGCACATTCAGTGCTGCTGGAGGATTTGTGACTGATCATAGGGTGCGCCTGTCCACCGCCTCGGTTGATCGACTGACATTCATCAAAATGAATCAGTCTTGGATCACCACCAGCTACCAGGCACCTGAGGCGGATATAACCGAATAATTTTTAATGTCACATCCCTTCAAGACTGCCTATGCTGATGCTGAGTGACTGTCCTCTTATGTTCACTGACTATCCTCTTCCTCCTCCTCAATGATCCATGCCACCACACCAGTGCCTAAGGCACAATTTTTCAGCCCCTGTTTAACAGGGGCGTGTACTTACAATTTTTTAAAAAAATGCTTCGCAACACGTGTGACTGCTGTGCTCCAAGTACAGTCTCTGTGAGGGCCGTGTTGCAGTGTTGTGGCACCAGCACCAGTGCCTAAGGCACAATTTTTCAGCCCCTGTTTAACAGGGGCGTGTACTTACAATTTTTTAAAAAAATGCTTCGCAACACGTGTGACTGCTGTGCTCCAAGTACAGTCTCTGTGAGGGCCGTGTTGCAGTGTTGTGGCACCAGCACCAGTGCCTTAGGCACAATTTTTCAGCCCCTGTTTAACAGGGGCGTGTACTTACAATTTTTTAAAAAAATGCTTCGCAACACGTGTGACTGCTGTGCTCCAAGTACAGTATCTGTGAGGGCCGTGTTGCAGTGTTGTGGCACCAGCACCAGTGCCTAAGGCACAATTTTTCAGCCCCTGTTTAACAGGGGCGTGTACTTACAATTTTTTTAAAAAATATGCTTCGCAACACGTGTGACTGCTGTGCTCCAAGTACAGTATCTGTGAGGGCCGTGTTGCAGTGTTGTGGCACCAGCACCAGTGCCTAAGGCACAATTTTTCAGCCCCTGTTTAACAGGGGCGTGTACTTACAATTTTTTAAAAAAATGCTTCGCAACACGTGTGACTGCTGTGCTCCAAGTACAGTATCTGTGAGGGCCGGGTTGCAGTGTTGTGGCACCAGCACCAGTGCCTAAGGCACAATTTTTCAGCCCCTGTTTAACAGGGGCGTGTACTTACAATTATTTAAAAAAAAAATGCTTCGCAACACGTGTGACTGCTGTGCTCCAAGTACAGTCTCTGTGAGGGGTTGCAGTGTTGTGGCACCAGCACCAGTGCCTAAGGCACAATTTTTCAGCCCCTGTTTAACAGGGGCGGGTAATTACAAATCTTGATCTAATAGTTCACAGCAGGGCCCATTCCTGCGCCCACCAAGAGTAACTATGAGGGCCTGCAGTCTTGTGGCAACACCGTCCACCACCACCGCCAAAGGCCCAATTTTTCTGCCCTGTTCATCAGGTGCTTGCAATTACAAATCTTGATCTAATAACTCACAGCAGGGCCCATTCCTGCGCCCACCAAGAGTAACTATGAGGGCCTACAGTCTTGTGGCAACACCGTCCACCACCACCGCCAAAGGCCCAATTTTTCTGCCCTGTTCATCAGGTGCTTGCAATTACAAATCTTGATCTAATAACTCACAGCAGGGCCCATTCCTGCGCCCACCAAGAGTAACTGTGAGAGCTTACAGTCTTGTGGCAAAACCGTCCACCACCACCACCACCACCCCCCATTTTTCTGCCCTGTTCAACAGGTGCATGCAATTACAAATCTTGATCTATTAACTCACAGCAGGGCCCATTCCTGTGCCCACCAGTCTTGTGGCTACACCAACATCTAATAGGGCAAATTTCTGCAGAGTATATACGCCAGGCCCCTACTTTCAAACATCCAACTTACAAACGACTCCTACTTGCAAATGGAAAGAGAAAACAGGAAGTGAGAGGAAATCTACCCCTAGGAAGGGAAATTCTATCCTGTTAGATTTAATTTGGGAAAAAGGTATCTCCTCTCTACTGATACTTTATCACCAATCCTTGTTTCAATTAAAACCCCACTTTTCCAAAAACATTTGTCATTGGGACGGAAAGTGAGGTGACATGTTCTGAACAGATGTGCAAAGACAGCAAATGTTACAGGGGTGATAACCCTCCCTATGTTCTCCAAAAAGCTTAAAAATAGATTTTTTTGGGATGGAGCTACACTTCATAATGTACCTGTTCAGATTATACTTAAGATCAAACCTAAAGCCGCAAGTGGTTTTAAATGGCTTCTTTTTTTCCTTTACAAATGTCATTTTGTGCAAGGACAGTTCTAAACACGGGAAACACATGCCACTTCACAGGCATACTTTAGACACCCCCCAGGTACCATATTTAAAGGAAAATTTCACTTTTTTTTTTTTCACTTTATGCATCATTAAAATGACTGCTCCCGAAAAAACGTTAGTTTTTAAAAGTTCTTTTTGCATTGATATATGTCCCCTGGGGCAGGACCCGGGTCCCCAAACCTGTTTTATGACATTAACATGCATATTGGCCGTTGTAATTAGCACTTTTGATTTCGAACGTTCGCGTCCATTATAACGTATAGGGTTCGAAAATTCGCGCGAACTTTCGGTCCGTTCGAAGGTTCTGGTTCGAACCGAACCCGGGGGTGTTCGGCTCATCCCTACTCTTACTCCTGACCCCTGAACTCTGTGTCACTTACTACTGACCCCTGAACTCTACATCACTTACTACTGACCTGTGAACTCTGTGTCACTACTGACCCGTGAACTCTGTGTCACTAGTGACCCATGAGCTCTGCCTCATTTAGTTCTGACCTCTGCATCACTTACTACTGAACCCCTGCACTCTGTATCCCTTAAAGCCATGGCCAATATTCAGCAAAGTAAAACCTACACTAAATTTGTTCTGTGCGCTAATTTTTTGGTTCTCTGACAGAAGGACACAGTGTCTGATCTTGCACACAGGCCCACTGCTTTCAGAACGTTCTCCTGTTTTATAGTTAGATGCAGCAGAGTAGTATATGGGTATAAAAAATGAGTATGCAGGGTCTAAAGTCATACAACAAAATGTGTAAACCCCAATAGGCATCTAGTGATAGAGTCAGTGTTCAGAAATCCGGGCACACAAAAACCGTAGGATAGAAATAAAACCAGGGGCGTCGGCAGGGGGTGGCTAGACGTGGCTGAAGCCCCGAATGTGTCCCTGCAAAGCCCTGAGTCTCTGGAATGCTGCATTCCATTGTTAGCCCCGAGTGCCGTCGGCTAATTTCGGCTGCACTCGCTAACAGATTGGTTCCCAGCAGCCAAAATTAGCCGAGTGCCATAGCGGCCGAAAGCGGCCAAAATTGGACGAAAGTGTCCGAGTGCCGCTGGTCCCGCATTCTGGAGCAGGACGTGTGACGTCCATCTTAACCTGCAGGCTCCAGAAGGCGGGAACGCTACATCCCCGCTCGGGCGGGCGGCTCGGCTCTCCTCTCCTCCTTGGCTCCGATTTGGCTCCTCTCCTCTGACTGCCTGCCTGCTGTGACCGTACACCACGGCTGAGGTAGGTCAGACACAGCCAGCTTTGCTATCTGATCAGCTAAGAATAACCCTATGGGGAGCCATGAAAATTACAAAGGTTTTATTATAGGGAGTTTTTGTATTTGATTTGGGGACCTGACATGCTCCACTTTTATTGGTGTGTTGTGTGATCTGCTTGGAGTAGATGGGCAGACGTCAGTGCCAGTTTATAAGATGGGAGCAGCACGAGTTGGCATTGCTGACATCAGGTGCTGCCATGAAAGTTATAAGCAGAGCAGGTACAAAACACTGAAAGCATGACAGTTTTATATAAGTATAGACTGACAACACTAGTCTGCATTGAACTGTACAAACTATAACCTGGCACAGAGGTATGTATTGATCTCTCATTTTGCTGATCCATAGATAATGAGATTAGTGTATGTATGTCATTGACATTGTCAGTGGGTCAGGCAGGTCAGTGTATGTAGGTCAGTGGTCAGTGTGTGTAGGTCAGTGGTCAGTGTGTGTAGGTCAGTGGTCAGTGTGTGTAGGTCAGCGGTCAGTGTGTGTAGGTCAGTGGTCAGTGTGTCTAGGTCAGTGGTCAGTGTGTGTAGGTCAGTGGTCAGTGTGTGTAGGTCAGTGGTCGGTGTATGTAGGTCAGTGGTCAGTGTGTGTAGGTCAGGCACTCAGGCAGGTCAGTGGTCAGTGTATGTAGGTCAGACAGGTCAATGTATGTAGGTCAGTGGTCAGTGTGTGTAGGTCAGTGGTCAGTGTATGTAGGTCAGTGTGTGTAGGTCAGGCACTCAGGCAGGTCAGTGGTCAGTGTATGTAGGTCAGGCAGGTCAATGTATGTAGGTCAGTGGTCAGTGTGTGTAGGTCAGGCAGGTCAGTGAGTGCAGGTCAGGCAGGTCAGTGAGTGTAGGTCAGGCAGGTCAGTGAGTGTAGGTCAGGCAGGTCAGTGTATGTAGGTCAGGCAGGCCAGTGGTCATTGTATGTAGGTCAGTGTATGTAAGCCACACATCCCCACCACCCAGGCCAAAAAGAAAAATGCCGCAAACCGACCCCCCCCCCCCCCCGGTTCTTCAACCTCGGGCTGAAGCCCCTGGTCTTTTTGCCACCTAGCAACGCCCCTGAATAAAACTTTGTCCCTATGGTACAGTTACAAAAATTTGGCTAAAGGGCTCAGCAGAATTTGGAATCCAGTGTTTGAAGACAACATACCAACATGCTTTCATTAATTCCTGAGATGAATTGGGGCTCATGTTCACTGGGTCTAAAAAACACAGCCTTTACAGGCGTTTGGTATTTCTGCCTGTAAACCCACCTCTATGTTCACTTATGTGTTCATGCACACATAGGCCTTTACAGGCATATTAGAATAAGAGCATTTACAGGCTGAAAATAAAAACCCATCACCAGAGCGTTTAGGAGAGGAAAAATAAATGATTGACCCGCCTAAATGTATTAGGTGCATTTTTAAGCTGCCTTTTCCTGCCAGATGTAAATAGCCTTCAGAGGAGAATTTCAAATACCCAGTGTGCATTAACCCTTAAACAGGAAAATATCGGAGACTAGGTATACCAAGGGAATTCTTCTGTTCCTAATGACAGTGCTCATATTGCAAATAGAGCAAGCACAATGTAGAAGTGAAGGTAACATACTACAGTCAGGTCCATAAATATTGGGACATCGACACAATTCTAATCTTTTTGGCTCTATACACCACCAAAATGGATTTGAAATGAAACAAACAAGATGTGCTTTAACTGCAGACTTTCAGCTTTAATTTGAGGGTATTTACATCCAAATCAGGTGAACGGTGTAGGAATTACAACAGTTTGTACATGTGCCTCCCACTTTTTAAGGGACCAAAAGTAATGGGACAGATTACAATCATCCATCAAACTTTCACTTTTTAATACTTGGTTGCAAATCCTTTGCAGTCAATTACAGCCTGAAGTCTGGAACGCATAGACATCACCAGACACTGGGTTTCATCCCTGGTGATGCTCTGCCAGGCCTCTACTGCAACTGTCTTCAGTTCCTGCTTGTTCTTGGGGCATTTTCCCTTCAGTTTTGTCTTCAGCAAGTGAAATGCATGCTCAATCGGATTCAGGTCAGGTGATTGACTTGGCCATTGCATAACATTCCACTTCTTTCCCTTAAAAAAACTCTTTGGTTGCTTTCGCAGTATGCTTTGGGTCATTGTCCATCTGCACTGTGAAGCGCCGTCCAATGAGTTCTGAAGTATTTTGCTGAATATGAGCAGATAATATTGCCGAAACACTTCAGAATTCATCCTGCTGCTTTTGTCAGCAGTCACATCATCAATAAATACAAGAGAACCAGTTCCATTGGCAGCCATACATGCCCAGGCCATGACACTACCACCACCATGCTTCACTGATGAGGTGGTATGCTTTGGATCATGAGCAGTTCCTTTCCTTCTCCATACTCTTCTCTTCCCATCACTCTGGTACAAGTTTATCTTGGTCTCATCTGTCCATAGGATGTTGTTCCAGAACTGTGAAGGCTTTTTTAGATGTTGTTTGGCAAACTCTAATCTGGCCTTCCTGTTTTTGAGGCTCACCAATGGGTTACATCTTCTGGTGAACCCGCTGTATTCACTCTGGTGAAGTCTTCTCTTGATTGTTGACTTTGACACACATACACCTACCTCCTGGAGAGTGTTCTTGATCTGGCCAACTGTTGTGAAGGGTGTTTTCTTCACCAGGGAAAGAATTCTTCGGTCATCCAACACAGTTGTTTTCCGTGGTCTTACAGGTCTTTTGGTGTTGCTGAGCTCACCGGTGCGTTCTTTCTTTTTAAGGATGTTCCAAACAGTTGATTTGGCCACACCTAATGTTTTTGCTATCTCTCTGATGGGTTTGTTTTGTTTTTTTATTTTTTCAGCCTAATGATGGCTTGCTTCACTGATAGTGACAGCTCTTTGGATCTCATATTGAGAGTTGACAGCAACAGATTCTAAATGCAAATAGCACACTTGAAATGAACTCTGGACCTTTTATCTGCTCCTTGTAAATGGGATAATGAGGGAATAACACACACCTGGCCATGGAACAGCTGAGCAGCCAATTGTCCCATTACTTTTGGTCCTTTAAAAAGTGGGGGGCACATATACAAACTGTTGTAATTCCTACACCGTTCACCTGATTTGGATGTAAATACCCTCAAATTAAAGCTGAAAGTCTGCAGTTAAAGCACATCTTGTTTGTTTCATTTCAAATCCATTGTGGTGGTGTATAGAGCCAAAAAGATTAGAATTGTGTCGATGTCCCAATATTTGTGTATCAATATAATGATTTCTTACTTTTCTTTGACTTTCATGTGCTGCCTAGCCATTCCAGGCTTAGAAGCATTAAAACAACTGTGTACATTTAAGTGAAACTATGTTTTTGGGTTATTTTTTTTTTTTTTTCTAATTGATACATTTTTAATCTGGTGTGTTATATCTTTTTGTATTATACACCACCACTTCAATACCAGGCACTTAGACACCTTCCCGCCCAAGCCAATTTTCAGCTTTCAGCGATGTCGCAATTTGAATGACAATTGCGCGGTCATGCTACACTGTACCCAAACAAATTTTTTATCATTTTGTTCCAACAAATAGAGCTTTCTTTTGGTGGTATTTGATCACCTCTGCGATTTTTATTTTTTGCGCAACAAACAAAAAAAGACCGAAAATTTTGCAAAAAAACAAGTTTTTCTTTGTCACTGTTAATTTTTTTTGTAAATAAGTGCGTTTTCTTCTTCAATAACGGGCACTGATAAGGCGGCACTAATGGGCACTGATAAGGCGGCACTGATGGGCACCGATGAGGTGGCACCAATTAGGGGGCACCGATGAGGTGGCACTGATGATGGGCACTTATAGGCGGCACTGATGGGCACTGATAGGTGGCACTGATGGGCATTGATAGGTGGCACTGGTATGCGGCACTGATGGGCACTCAGGTGGCACTGATGGGCACTCATAGGCGGCACTGACGGGTACTTATGGGTGGCACTGATGCACACATATAGGTGGCACTGATAGGTGGCATGGATGGGCACTGATAGGTGGCATGCATGGGCACTGATAGGTGGCATGGATGGGCACTGATAGGTGGGCATGGGTGGGCACGGATGGGCACTGATAGGTGGCACTGATGGACGCTGATGAGTGGCACTGATAACACTTATGGGTGGCATTGCTGGGAATCCTTTTTTTTTACTTTTTTTTTTATTAAATATGATGTGCCAATCAGTGCCCATCTGTGGGCACTGATTGGCATATTTTTGATTTTTTTTTTTAACATGTGGATGGCCATGGGGGATGTACCTGGCCATCCACATGCTGGGGGCTTCCCTGGTGGTCCTGGGGGCTTCCCTAGTGGTCTAGTGTGGGCATCTGAGGGGGGGCTGCGCTGATAAACAATCAGCGCATACCCCCCCTGTCAGGAGAGCCGCCGATCGGCTCCCCTCTACTCGCGTCTGTCAGACGCGAGTGAGGAAAAGCCGATCAACGGCTCTCCTGTGTACATCGTGATCAGCCGTGATTGGACACGGCTGATCACGTGGTAAAGAGCCTCCGCCGGAGGCTCTTTACCGAGATCAGTGTAGCGGTGTGTCAGACTGACACACCGCTCCACCGATCGCCGCGATGCGCGCCCCCACGGGCGCGCGGCGGCTGTTATCCTGAAGGACGTCATATGACGCCCAGTCAGGATAACGAAGCCACTTCCCGGACGTCAATTTACTATTGACCGGGCGGGAAGTGGTTAAATATAAAAAATGTAGTACATGACAAAGATTTCTAGAAAACCATGGGCTTTCTAAAGATAGACAGCATCATAAGTAGTTTCTATGGACCCACTTATTCTGACTCAGTACTCTGACTCATTCACTTATGCAATGTCACCCTGAGCTACTGAGCTCTCTGAGCAATAAGCTTTCTACAACAAGAAGTATAGAGAAACTTAAAATATGTGAAAAGGAGCCTAAAGCACCACATGATAACTAAACAAAAAAAAAAAAAAAAAATATATATATATATATATATATATATATATATATATATATATATATATATATATATATATAGTTGATATTTTCCCAAGTAAAATTTTTTTTTCAGATTTAGTGTCAAAAATAAAAAATAAAGAGCACACAGTATATAAAATGTATGATAGATTACCTTTAGGATTTTGGGGATTTTAGGTTTGTTGACTGTGCAACTGCTGCATTTAGGAAGTCTCTCTATGCAATAATGATATCCTGGGTACCATTACTCTTTATTGAATAGAGAGAGTTCCTAAATGCAGCAGTTGTACAGTCAAAAAATCCTACACTTTACATGGCTACTGGCATTCTGAAAGTGTGTTTTATTTGGATATAGTGTTAGGTGTCCCGGATCTCTGCATGATCCTAGTCGCCAGTGCGAAAGGAAGAACCAACGGTGCAAAATGCAGTGAGCAACAGCTTTCCCATAATGGACCAGTGGAAGTTTTGCAGAATAAAAAACCAAAGCTTTGGTCCTGAAACCTCAAGTCATTTATTATAAATCAGGAATTAAGTATTAATTAATTAATAAGTCAAGAATCAGCTATTGCCTTCCGTTGCACTGTGTGAAATGCCTGTACAACATATAACATATATCTTTTACACTGGGTTATCTTCACTGATAAAATGCCAGAGAGAAATGTCTTCCTTTAGTACAGTGAAACAGGCAATAGACTGCACATTCCACTGCCTCTTCCCACAATACCTACACTATTTCCAATTTTCAGTTTCTAAAAAGCTATAGTATATATGTACCAAAACCATACAGTATATGTAATAGTGCGTTGGCTAATCATGTAAATGTATATGGACAAAAGATTAAATTCACTAAGCTATAATATTTTCCATTAGCATAGCTATTTTCAGTCACACAACTGTTATTTTCAGCTCTGAATTCCCCTTCATTGCTGAAAATAATGGTAATTATGGTAGAAAACAATCATTATCACTTAGTGATTTGAGCCTGTCATGAAAGATGCAGTCAGTGTCTAAATACTATAGTGGCTAATCAGTGTTATAAAGAATATCAGTAAAAGCTAAAATATACACCAAAGTCAAACACCTTTGGCAATATCTGGAAATAATAATTTATTTTATTAAAATCCAGTATTCCTTATCATTTCTTGTTCCTACTAATAAAGAGAAGGAACAGGGTATTAAATTGCAAATCCAGTTTATTATTAGAGTAAACCTTAGTGAAAAAAAGGATAAACTAATCTTTGAATGGAAGAGGAGTCACGATAATATGTCAAAACTTACCTTCCTTTTTACTGGCCAGCGTCCCAAACCTTCTTTCCCAAATATTGCAAATACTGATTTCCTGAAAATAGGACCAAAGTTTTGTCCTTAGGCATCCCATGCAGCAATGACTTGATGATCACTGAAGCCTCAATACTGAATTTTGGTTTGCAGATTGCAAGAGAAAGTCAGGATTTGTGTGAATGCCTTGGACGAACTTCAGAAAAGATTAATTGGCTTGCACTGTTTTTAAAGTAAGTGGGCATGGGCCTCTGCTGTAATAATTTGTAGGTTTTCAGGGGGGTGAATAATAATTAGATACCTCAGGCAAGGCCAGATGATAACTCTCAGTTATAAATAAATATTTTACATCCGGACTGCACCCTAAGGCCCCATGCACACGAGACGCAGATGCAAACTCTGCTGAACGCATGTTTTAAAAAGCAGAAACTTGCGTTGCTGTGTTTTCATGTCGCGTTTAGTCGCGTTTAGCCGCGTTTGCGTCTATAAGCATTTGTAAAGATAACATCATATAGACCCTCCCCAGCTCATGCACACGAGACGCTGTTAAACGCACGTTCAGAGGCAGTTGGACACTTTTTTCAACTGCACCTGAACGCATGCAATGTTATCCTATGTGTCCATGTACACAGTCTCGTTTTTTCCCGATTTTATGCAGTTGCATTTAACCTCGTTTTTCCAGAAGCAAAAAAATGCGTTCAGACACTTTGCTTTTCCACATTTCAGACGCAAAACGCAGCTAAACGCGGCTAAACTCGGCTAAACGCAGGCACCTGCGTTTAGCCGCGTTTGCGTTTATAAGCCTTTTTAAAGGAACCCAATTTTTTGGACCAGAAAACTCAGAAATATGATGGTAAACCATAAAAAATACTAGAAAAATTGGTTTAACCACTTTCAGACCGGACCAATTTGCAGCCAAAGGACCAGGCCCCTTTTTGCGATTCGGCACTGCGTCGCTTTAACTGACAATTGCGCGCGGTCGTGCAACGTGGCTCCCAAACAAAATTGACGTCCTTTTTTTCCACAAATAGAGCTTTCTTTTGGTGGTATTTGATCGCCCTGCGGTTTTTATTTTTTTTGCGCTATAAACAAAAATAGAGCGACAATTTTGAAAAAAATGCATTATTTTTTACTTTTTGCTATAATAAATATCCCGAAAAAATATATAAAAAACATTTTTTTTCCTCAGTTTAGGCCGATACGTATTCTTCTACATATTTTTGGTAAAAAAAATCGCAATAAGCGATTATTGATCGGTTTGCGCAGAAGTTATAGCGTTTACAAGATAGGGGATAGTTTTATAGCATTTTTATTAATAATTTTTTTTTTTATTAGCAATGGCGGAGATCTGCGATTTTTTTTATGACTGCGACATTATGGCGGACACATCGGACATTTTTGACACATTTTTGGGACCATTGTAATTTTTACAGCAATTAATGCTATTTAAATGCATTGATTCCTGTAAAAATGACACTGGCAGTAACCACAAGGGGGCAGTGTAGGGGTTAACCACAAGGGGGCAGTGTAGGGGTTAAGTAGGCCTAGGGGTGTGTTTCTTACTGTGGGGGGGGGGGCGGTGGCTGTCAGCTAGTGAATGCTGATCTCTGCTCCAATCACAGGGAGCAGAGATCGGCGTCACTAGTTGCTAGGCAGAGCGGGGAGATGCTGTTTATCCCGTTCAGCCGTCCCGTGAGACGATCGCGGATGTCCCCGCGGCGATCGAGTCCGCGATCGGACTCACGGGGGTCCCGACCGGCGCGGGAGCGCGCCGCTCCCGGCGCGCTCCCGATGGCACGGACAGGCAGAAAGGAGGGACTTATATATACGCCCTCCTGCCTGTACGTGCCATTCTGTTGACGTACATCTGTGTGCGCCGGTCGGCAAGTGGTTAAAATGTCGTAATTAGTTTAGATAGTTCATAGAGCATATATACTCACTGATGCATACATGTTTGTGAAATGCATACATGTTTGTGAAATATCCAACGGACATATGCTGTGCCATCAACGGATGGGTCCAATATCGACAAGTTCTGATTCTGGACCTCTCATGCAAATTTGCGACGACATTGCTGCCTCATCAAGAGCAACATCAGGAGAATTTTCTGACATGTATTCAATATGGGATCCATTTAAAAAAAAAAAAACACAGAAAGAGAGGCAAATGCAAGTTCACAACTGCTCTCTCTGCTGCTGCTGCTGCTGCTCACTCTGAGCAAAATGGCAGAAATAGTTAATAATACATGCTTTCTGAGCTTGGGGAGGGTCTATATGATGTTATCTTTACAAATGCTTATAGACGCAAAAGCGTCTAAACGCGTCTAAACGCGGCATGAAAACACAGCAAAACGCGCGTTTTTAAACGCAGGTTTCTGCTTTTTAAAACACGCGTTCAACAGAGTTTTCATCTGCATCTCGTGTGCATGGGGCCTAAGTCCTATTTATTAATTTATTACAGGTGCTTATATAGCACTGTCAATTTACGCAGCAATGTACACATATACTATACATTCATATCAGTCCCTGCTCTCAAGGAGCTTACAATATAAAGCTACTCACATGTATTAGGATCAATCTCTCTTTTAGAGAATACCATATTAAGATATCTCTTGCTTTCAATAGACAACATGATCACTAGCTGTTATGTTAGTTTTTGTACTGCACCTTAAATTGCAAGAGACCCTCCAGATGAATTTACATCCTTCCTGTACCACCAGAAACAGTCTTCATACTGCTTCAATTTAGCGTAAGGACCAATAACACAGGCCTCATAACTGTTTCCACTTCAAAATTTCACCCAAGGACATCTGGGGGGAGGAAATTCCTCTTTTCCCATCATAACGTAATTGTCCATGTGTTTGGATATGCATAATAGGTTCCAAACTTTATTTAGCAGTAACCTTTTTTTCCAACAGTTTCAGTTTCAATCACACACATAGGTTAGACTTGATGGAATTGTGTCTTTTTTCAACCTCACCTACTATGTAACTATATGTAACAGTTCACCATAACCACAAATCCATGTCTCAAAGTCATTTTGCTCTTTTGATGTGTATATAGCTCAGCATTCACAAATGCTTGAAGACGCATACTGTTTAGTAGTGTACGACAACAAATATTAATTAATAAGTTAACATGTACGTAAAGGTAAAATTGTTTTTTTTTTTTATTTGGTGGGAAGGACTAGACTCTCTGCCAAGTTTTCAGTGCAGTTTGTGTTCCCACTTAACAGATTCACCCCCCGCCCCCCATTTGTCCTAGCGACCTGTCAATGAGACAGAATGAGAAAGGTGGAAATCCTAAATTTTATGTTGTCATGAGAGCAAGAGGGAAGGGTAAATCTTCCAATGAAGACAAATGTTCTGGTGACAGGAGTCTAAGATGGGAATTCCTTTTACTTTGGTGAGATTGCCTCTCACATATAAATATAGCCCGATTGGGGAATTAAACATACATTTTATGCAAAGACATTTTAAAACATAAGCTATAACTTTCAATCTTGATTTTCCACTCTGATGTTTGTTTATAAAATGTATTCAGTTATTCACATTTCATTTTTCTCAGAATTTTCCCCAAAGAAGCACGAAAAAAAAAAAGACAGTGATTGCAAAAACGGCAATGTGTGAACCAAGGCTAAATCTAGGCATCATTCTCCCTGAAACAATTTCTTGTAAATGGAAACATCTGGTATTTCCCTGTAGTGCAGCTTGTAACTAGTGACCCATGGTTGGCTCTAAAGTTCAGAGATGAAGACTTGTGATTTGTGCGCTGATGGCAGTGTCCCATGCAGGAATCTCTGATGACAGGCAGACATTTGGTCTGTAGAGTGTCAAAGGCACTATTGTCAGTTCATACTATGTGGCTCACAATTAATTCTCCCCTTTCCCTGCAGTTATATTTACATGTCATAAAATCTACATAGCAAATCCTATCCTGACTTTACAATGTACAAAATAATAATGTAAATGGTCATGTAAGTACTAGATTAAGTAGACATGTATAACTTTATTTAGCAACAGTCTTATAATGTAAAACAGCCTTCACTAAAACTTGATGTTCTTTTTTTTTTTCATTCTTGATAAAAATCATCTGCTAAATGTTTAATATACTTTATAGAAAGATTATAATTAAAAGGAAAGCAGAAACTTTAGGTGAAGTGATTCGATGTATGGATTCCTATTTTGTTTCATCACCATACGGAAAAGCAAAGTGGAGCTTATTGAAGTTTTATAAGAAATGGATGAACATGAATTATGGTTTCCCTTGCTACATTGTAAATTCAATCAAATATGATATATTCTAGGATGTATCTATGGACACATTGCTCATTCGGATTGTGATATTTGGGAAATAATAAAAAATAGGGAATTGGGAAAAATTTCAAAATAAAGCTAAAGTCTTAAATTTCTTACAAATTGGCCCGGTAAAACAGTTTAATAGTACAGTTTGTGGGAATATGTTTTAGAAGTACAACATTAAAAGTTAAGAAAAAAATGTCAAAATAGAATGCACTTCAAAACCACAACCCCACACGCCCTCCCATCCCCATTTTACCAATTATTGCCAAGGATTCAACATATAGACTATAGTTATGCGTTGGGTAGAAATTGACTAGCATCAATACAGTACAGATGGAAAGAGCTCTGCAGCGTGGGCCTTATTTTTTTAACCCCACTATGTCTGCTGTTAGCAGCACCATTGTGGTCTGCAGCCTCCGCCTGCAGCATATCAGCTGTTAGAAAAATACAGTCATTTGGATACCACATGAATGAAAAAACACAGGACTACGAGCTTGATGAGAGCAACACCACAATGAGACAAATCAACCGCAACAGGCACACATTCCTGCTCTATGGCGCATAACAAACACTTTCTTTTAGAGTGCTGATAATGTGCTCTAAGCCTCCTCCACCACTTCGAGCATGCATAGCAGTCATTTTGGTTAGACCTGCTAATGTGCCCTTTTCCTCCTCCCCCTTCACTTACTCAAGGACACATAGAAGCCTTTTTTAAATTGGTCAGTTTGAAGTATAACCTAGTAGAAATTCACTGTGATGGAACGTCCAGCACCCAGCTTGGGTGCTTCCGTCAAGATACAGCCTCCTCCAGTCTGGACCTAGGAAGTATTATCGCTGAGCACCCAAGATCTAGATGACACTAGCTTAGGTGCAAAATGGAACTTTATTGAAAATTCATACATAATCAGAGACACTATACTAAGCATGCAAGGTTGATCTCCCCTGCTGAGCTGTTGTGTTCTGACATGGGGATGGCCCCCCGCCAGAACACTCCGATCAGCACTCTCTGCCATTGGCTTAGAGCGCTGATCAGGAGTCAGTCGGCTGCTGGTTTTCCAGCATGCACGTCCAAACAGCCGGCTTCTGTTGGACAGACCGACATACACAAGGGCAGAATGTCAGACATTTTTTTTTTGAACCAGTAAATGTCTCCAGAGTGTACGGGGCCTAACTATACGAACAGTAAACAGGAATATAATTGACATAGCTAAGGAACAGCCAACATAAACATAATGCTAATCCACATCTAGCAACTAATAGCTGACAATGATCTTATTAACATGAATAAAATAAACAACTAGTCACTTAAACAAGGCTAGTGCCCCAGACCATTCTTTGATTATTCAGGGATCCCACCTCATCTCAGACTGTCCGACACCAGTCTACAACAGTCTATATGAGACAAAGCTTATACAATGTTACAGCAGTCTGAAAAAGTGGAAATCATTTTTTTTTTTACAAATCAGGAGTGCTTAATTGAACAAACAAAACAATACAGCATAATTATGCCCATAAACAGAGTGCAATGCCATATCCGAGTGACAGTCAAATACATGGTAACAACACCCACCCAACCGTATATAGCCATGATGCTTATACCTCTTATTTTAACAGAAGTAAAAATGTTACAATAAGATATGAAAACCGACACATGTACATGATAACCAGAATAATAGCTGGTAAACTATCATTCAATTTGTCTAACAACAATAAAAAAATGGAAATAGTCAGAATCGGTCATCTTGAAGTCCAAGAAGACCTAACTTTCTCATACTTCCAGGAACAACCCTGATTAATATATGTAAGTCTATACATAGGTAAAGCAGCATCTACCATCACTTCCCTGGAGGACACCACAGGGGGAGAGCAGGAGGTCCACTTAAGAAAGATTTCCTGTTTTGCGTAATATAGGAGATATGAGATTAACAGTTTGGTATGGTAGGGCCGTTGCTCATCCTCATAAATCCCCAAAAGTGCCAAGTCTGGGGAAACTAAAAGCGTCAACTGCAGCCTAAGATTAATTAATTCAAATACATCAAACCAGAATTTCGCAATATTCGGGCAAGCCCAGACCATGTGCAAGAAGGACCCTCGATGAGCCCGACACCGAGGACATTGCAGGTCGCGTGTCGGATACATCCTATGGATTCTCAGAGGGGTGTAGTACAATCGATGCAGAAACTTGACTTGAATCAATTTATCCCTGGAAAAGATCCTCAATTTAGGGCCACTCTCCAAACAATCATCCCAGCTCTCCCTATCCAAGGAGGGAATATCAGCTCTCCACATCTCCCACCCTCGCTCCAACTTAGAGGAGTCAGTATAAAGGAGCGCCCCATATAGTGTGGAAAGAGGTTTAGCAATATCACTCTAAGTGAGTAATTTCTCAATCTGTATCGGTAGAGATTTCCTGATGAGGACGCTGGCCCCACGGGCATATGTGGAATATGTGGCATGATAATGTAAACCCACACAAGGCTTTTTCAGACCGAGAGTCCTGGACCTCTGAAGATGAGTCTCCTGGAGTATACAAACATGGGGGGGTTAACCTCTGCAGGTAACAGAAAAACAGTGGCAAATCCGCAGTTGGCTTATACCCAGCCTGGGCCTTTAGATGAATCAGGAACCCGGAACTTGAGGTACTCGAGAGTAGCGTATGCCCCCAGTGGTTATTACCAAAAAGAAAAAAGGGGAGCAGACATAGCGTAATATTGACAAAAAAAATTTTTTGGCAAAAAGCTTATATATAAATAAATATATATAACCCTTTTTTTATTTTTTAAAAATTCTACTAAATTAGATTAGGAAAAATGAGGGGAACACCCAGTGTTGTAAAACCAAAAAAATAAAAATAAAAAAGAAAAAATAAAAAAACGTGTTCGAATGGAAACTCCTCCACCATTTAAATATTGCGCTTACCAAAACACAACAAAACAAAAGCGGTTGGCATTTATCCCAGCAGGAAAGAGTATCAAAAACACATACACCAGTGATCCAAGAAGCAAAAGACTGACATGTGTCCCGTCACCACACAGAGGGGCTCCTTACCAGAGACCAGCGATAGATGGGTACCTTTGAAAACGTCAGCTTATGACGAAACGCGTCTGGGACGTACGTGCTGACGTCACCACGCCATTGAGGACGGGATTTTCTGTTTTGTGTTGCCGGCCGGCTTCCGTTTTATGCTTAAAACGATTTTTGCTTTATGTAAGTGTAACCTTTAACTTTTTATAATAAATTTGCCAAACGTACTACCCCATGGTCTGCTGCTTTCTCTCCCTTTTGGGTAAAATGTTGAGCCGCTGTGCTTAGGAGAGTGAGCATCGATCTTTGAAGTGGACCAGGACCTTTTTGCTACCAATCACTGGCCTACCTTACCTGGGAGACTATATGCACTGTCTATCGCTGGTCTCTGGTAAGGAGCCCCTCTGTGTGGTGACGGGACACATGTCAGTCTTTTGCTTCTTGGATCACTGGTGTATGTGTTTTTGATACTCTTTCCTGCTGGGATAAATGCCAACCGCTTTTGTTTTGTTGTGTTTTTGTAAGCGCAATATTTAAATGGTGGAGGAGTTTCCATTCGAACACGTTTTTTTATTTTTTATTTTTTTTTTTTTTTTATTTTTTTGGTTTTACAACACTGGGTGTTCCCCTCATTTTTCCTAATCTAATTTAGTAGAATTTTTAAAAAATAAAAAAAGGGTTATATATATTTATTTATATATAAGCTTTTTCCCCAAAAATTTTTTTTGTCAATATTACGCTATGTCTGCTCCCCTTTTTTCTTTTTGGTAATAACCACTGGGGGCATACGCTACTCTCGAGTACCTCAAGTTCCGGGTTCCTGATTCATCTAAAGGCCCAGGCTGGGTATAAGCCAACTGCGGATTTGCTGCTTATCTTTGGTAAGCATATCACTTGGAAGGCTGGGACGTTGATTTACTAAAAACACTTTTATCACCTGTGAATCCCCTTGGAAGGACTCATTCCTCTGTATACCAATATACCCTGCCCCTTTCTTTTTGAGGACTATTAATAGAGAACCTCCAGTTTGGGACTTCTTTAAACTCACTTAAAATAATTTATTAATATACTCACCATTGGGTTAATTATTTTATTCACTATATAATTGTATTTTTTAAATTTTTTTGTCAGTAATGTTTGTAAAAATTGTGTATTGATTCCACTTAATTGTGATACTATTGGTCAACACTCACATACATAAAAGCAGTAATAGCTGAGTAGGTCCAAAACATAAGTATCATGGCATTGTCAGGAAACGTTCCATCCGCTGGTAATACCTGTCTTTCGGCATGCAGTACTGCGGTCCACCAGCAGGTGTCTCCTGGCAGTTTGGAACTGTCAGGAGAACTCTTCCCTGCTGCTATGTCATGGTTGGGCTGCAGTACTGGCATCCACCAGCGGATGGATCCTGGCAGCGTGGGGTAGACAGCACCTCCTGCAATCAGGTATCACCTGAGGCCAATCACAGGACTATAAAGACCAGGCAAGCCTTTACATCTTTGCCTTGGTTTTGTCCCTGAGCCCTGATCCGTAGCCTGTTACCCTGAAACCTTGATCCTGGAAACCTGATCCTGGAAACCTTGATCCTGGAAACCTGATCCTGGAAACCTGATCCTGGAAACCTGATCCTGGAAACCTGATCCTGGAAACCTGATCCTGGAAACCTTGATCCTGGAAACCTGATCCTGGAAACCTGATCCTGGAAACCTGATCCTGGAAACCTGATCCTGCCTGTCCCTGCATCCCTGGAACCTTGTCCCGCACTGATCCCTTTCTCCCTTCTCCCTTCTCCTTTTCCCCCCTTATCTGCTGACCTCCCGTTTATGACCCCGGCCTGGCTTGACTACGATTCTGGTATCCCCCTGGTTAGATATACTGGTTTGTCTGTGTCACTGTTGTTTGTTTGTCTTACTCTGTTTATTATTGGTGGTGTGTTCACGTTGTACATATTTATCCTAAATAAACGCATTTATCTCTCATCTTCTTGGTTGGTTTACTCTGCTGCAGTCACACAGTTCTGGTCACATACAGTTTATGACAGAAACCAAGGCCATCCCTGACCAGAAGTGGCTGCACAGAGGAACCATCTTGGTTCTGTTGGCTTGCTGGAATGAATCCTAACGTGATTTCCTATTATGCTCTGCTGGCGTCAGAGAGTGGCGAGTATCTCCGCCAGACACTGAAAGAGTGGACCAATGACCAGCTGCTGGAGATCATGTGTTTGGCCCACTCCCTGCTTGACCAGGGCTGTATGTTGTTTGAGGATGTGCAGCCTTTAATCCAGATTTGTACCGAGCTGGCCCTGCCCTGTATTCCTGAGGGCCATGATGATTTCACTCCCCCTTTTAATATGAATCAGGTTGTATCCCTAGTATGGCTTTTTGAGGATGATCCTGCTGACTTTTGTGAGCACTACTCTGGCTGTTCCCCACAGGTGATTGCTGAGTGCATTGTATCTGCTCAGTCTTTAGTTGGACAGGGAAACTTAGAACCACAGTTTGTACAGCCCATACTTTCAGTATGGTCTGGCATGATGCAATTAGCCCCAGCCAAACAAACCACTTCTGCCATCAGGTACCAGCCTGCCCGAATGTATGTTTCCCCATCACCCATACCAAACCCAGTTTCCACCCAGTATACGTTGCTTCCAACCGAGTACTCGTATCCGGTCTTTGCTCCCTGTACCTACCCTGCATACAACCCACCTGCCTCTTCTCGGCTGCCTACTAATCCTCCTTTCCAGTCTGCTGCACCCCCCACCTACAGAGCTTCAGTGACTAAACCAAAGAAAAAACGAAAGTTTTTCCCAACCAAACCAATCCTACCATTAACCCAACCTGCCTCCACACCCACCAATCTGTTCCAGCCGGAGGTGCCAGCGTTCCAGCCTGAAGAGCCAGTGCCGGCCTTCCAGCCTGACGTTCCAGCCTTCCAGTCTGATGTCCCGCTGCCGGCCTCCCAGCCTGATGTTCCAGCCTCCAAGCCTGACGTTCCAGCCTTCCAGTCTGATGTCCTGGTGCCGGCCTGCCAGTCTGATGTCCCGCTGCCGGCCTTCCAGCCTGATGTTCCAGCCTTCCAGCCTGATGTCCCAGCCTTCCAGCCTGACGTTCCAGCCTTCCAGTCTGATGTCCTGGTGCCGGCCTTCCAGTCTGATGTCCCACTGCCGGCCTTCCAGCCTGATGTTCCAGCTTCCAAGCCTGACGTTCCAGCCTTCCAGTCTGATGTCCTGGTGCCGGCCTTCCAGTCTGATGTCCCGCTGCCAGCCTCCCAGCCTGATGTTCCAGCCTCCAAGCCTGACGTTCCAGCCTTCCAGTCTGATGTCCTGGTGCCGGGCCTGCCAGTCTGATGTCCCGCTGCCGGCCTTCCAGCCTGATGTTCCAGCTTCCAAGCCTGACGTTCCAGCCTTCCAGTCTGATGTCCTGGTGCCGGCCTTCCAGTCTGATGTCCCGCTGCCGGCCTTCCAGCCTGATGTTCCAGCCTCCAAGCCTGACGTCCCAGCCTTCCAGTCTGATGTCCTGGTGCCTTCCAGCCTGACGTTCCAGCCTGCCAGTCTGATGTCCCACTGCCGGCCTTCCAGCCTGATGTTCCAGCCTTCCAGCCTGATGTCCCAGCGTTCCAGCCTTCCAGTCTGATGTCCTGGTGCCGGCCTTCCAGTCTGATGTCCCGCTGCCAGCCTTCCAGCCTGGTGTTCCAGCCTTCCAGTCTGATGTCCTAGCCCTCCAGCCTGACGTCCCAACCTTCCAGTCTGATGTTCCGGTGTCGGCCTTCCAGCCTGACGTCCCAGCCTTCCAGTCTGATGTCCTGGTGTCGGCCTTCCAGTTTGACGTCCCAGCCTTCCAGTCTGATGTCTCGTGGCCTGCCTTCCAGCCTGATGTCCCAGCCCTCCAGTCCGATGTCCCACTGCCGGCCTTCCAGTCTGACGTTCCAGCCTTCCAGTCCGATGCTCCGCTCCCGGCCTTCCAGTCTGATGTCCCGGCCTTCCAGTCTGATGTCCCGGCGCCTGCCTTCCAGTCTGATGTCCCAGCTCTCCAGCCTGATGTCCCAGCCTTCCAGTCTGATGTCCTGGTGCCGGCCTTCCAGTCTGATGTCCCGCTGCCAGCCTTCCAGTCTGGTGTTCCAGCCTTCCAGTCTGATGTCCTAGCCTTCCAGCCTGACGTCCCAGCCTTCCAGTCTGATGTCCCGGTGTCGGCCTTCCAGCCTGACGTCCCAGCCTTCCAGTCTGATGTCCTGGTGTCGGCCTTCCAGTCTGACGTCCCAGCCTTCCAGTCTGATGTCTCGTGGCCTGCCGTCCAGCCTGATGTCCCAGCCCTCCAGTCTGATGACCCGCTGCCAGCTTCCCAGTCTGATGACCCTCTGCCAGCTTACCAGTCTGATGTGCCAGCTGCCCAGTCTGATGAGTTCCTGCCTGCTTCCCAGTCCGATGAGCTCCTGTCTGCTGCCCAGCGCGAGGTGTTCCTGTCTGCTGCCCAGCCTGAGGCGTTCCTGTCTGCTGCCCAGCCCGATTTGCTCCTGTCTGCTGCCCAGCCTGATGAGTTCCTGTCTGCTGCCCAGTCCGATGAGCTCCTGTCTGCTGCCCAGACCGATGAGCTCCTGTCTGCTGCCCAGCCTGATGAGTTCCTGTCTGCTGCCCAGCCCGATTAGTTCCTGTCTGCTGCCCAGCCCGATGTGTTCCTGTCTGCTGCCCAGCCTGATGTGTTCCTATCTGCTGCCCAGCCCGATGTGTTCCTGTCTGCTGCCCAGCCCCATGTGTTCCTGTCTGCTGCCCAGCCCGATGTGTTCCTGTCTGCTGCCCAGCCCGATGTGTTCCTGTCTGCTGCCCAGCCCGATGTGTTCCTGTCTGCTGCCCAGCCCGATGTGTTCCTGTCTGCTGCCCAGCCCGATGTGTTCCTGTCTGCTGCCCAGCCCGATGTGCCCGTGCCTGCTGCCCAGCCCGATGTGCCGTGCCTGCTGCCCAGCTTGATGTGCCTGCTGCCCAGCTTGATGTGCTTGTGCCTGCTGCCCAGCCTAAAGTGCCCGTGCCTGCTGCCCAGCTTGATGTGCCTGCTGCCCAGCTTGATGTGCCTGTGCCTGCTGCCCAGCTTGATGTACCTGCTGCCCAGCTTGATGTGCCCGTGCCTGCTGCCCAGCCTAAAGTGCCCGTGCCTGCTGCCCAGCTTGATGTGCCTGCTGCCCAGCTTGATGTGCCCGTGCCTGCTGCCCAGCCTAAAGTGCCCGTGCCTGCTGCCCAGCTTGATGTGCCTGCTGCCCAGCTTGATGTGCCTGTGCCTGCTGCCCAGCCTAAAGTGCCCGTGCCTGCTGCCCAGCTTGATGTGCCTGCTGCCCAGCTTGATGAGCCTGTGCCTGCTGCCCAGCTTGATGTACCTGCTGCCCAGCTTGATGTGCCCGTGCCTGCTGCCCAGCCTAAAGTGCCCGTGCCTGCTGCCCAGCTTGATGTGCCTGCTGCCCAGCTTGATGTGCCCGTGCCTGCTGCCCAGCCTAAAGTGCCCGTGCCTGCTGCCCAGCTTGATGTGCCTGCTGCCCAGCTTGATGTGCCTGTGCCTGCTGCCCAGCCTAAAGTGCCCGTGCTTGCTGCCCCACGTGATGTGCCTGCTGCCCCGCTTGATGCACCTGCTGCCCAGTTTGATGTACCTATGCCGGCTGCCCTGCTTGATGTGCCTGCCGTCCAGCTTAAGAACCCAGAGCCCGCTGTCTGCCCGGAAGTGCCTGATGCCCAGCCTGAAGTACCCTTAGTCCCGCTTACTTTGAACAATTACAACCAGTTGGAGCATCCGGAAGGCCGCTCCTTTGAGGGGGGGGTACTGTCAGGAAACGTTCCATCCGCTGGTAATATCTTCTTGGTGTAAGGTACACGTCTTTCTTCTTGTATTCTAAATGCCTAGGCCAGAGATGGTAGGAGCGGAGGTCCCAGTTCACCGGTGGTTAACACACACACATACACGGGTTTGTAAGTGAAAGTGGTTACAAAGTTTAATAGACAATACGTTCCTCTTTTATGGGAAATGCAGAGGGAGGGGACAGCTCTCCCAAGAACCAATCAGACTTATACACATATGCATACATTAACAACTTCTTGTCACGTGACAGTCTTCAGTTGAAATATGGAATATGGGGCAAAGGTCAGTCATGTGCTGGTGGTTAGTTTGCAACAGGAAATATAAGGCAAAGGTTTAGAGTATGACAGTTAGTTCACACCTGCTGACTTGACCACAGAACTCCTGAGTCACTGCTAACTAGTTTCATATCCTCTGGTGAAGTACAGAGTTAGAAACCACATAACAGATGCGTCCTGATGTCAACATACTGGTCAAAACCGTTTTTCTGCAGAATATACTTACAACAGTTTTGTTCAAAAGCTGAAAGTTAAGCATATTCATTTCAACCCCTATCAAAATGGTATATCATTATAAGTAGCCCCCTTATAATCCTCTCTTTGATCATTCTGATTTAACATAATGATCATCCTTTATCCTTGTAACGTTGGTAAGTATTAATGGGGGCGTGCCATTTAGGAGTGAGGTAAAATTTAAAGGTATGGCCATTAAAGGAACTCTGGCAGTACTGGGATGTAGTTTACTGCATATCCAGCACTTTTCAAAACCTGATTTTTGGGCATAGCTATATTTGAATTTCAACAACAACATTTTATCAGAAAACTCTTGGGGGGGTTCACTTCTTCTATGTCTTACTATAGGAGTGTTATTTGACTTGGGAATCCCACATATCCCTTTTAGTGGTCCCAAATCCTCTGGGTGGTATATACAGTTAGCTATCAGCCAAGTAGGTAAGAATACTACCAAAATTAGACAGCACCAGAGGCATAAGGTCTTCCCTGTTGCTGATGTTGAAAACATTATATATATATATATCTAATGTCCTCAAAATTCACTATTCTTCTTCTTCTTCTTCACTTGTCCTGATGATGGAAAGATTCTGTTTAGTTTCCAGGTAAAATCATCGTGTCCTCCAGGGAGATTTGTCCTATGCCTTCCTGAATATCTTGTAGATTTTGTTGTTGTCTTGAAGGGAGTGTATCCTCGGTTACTGTTAGGGGCTCTGGAGTTGAGGGGAGCTGGGGACACTTCTTCAGTCGGCTGGCGTGGATCCAGGTGTTGCCTAGGTCCGTCAGTACCGCGGTCCTGGATACCTTTTCCACCTTCCACGGTCCGGAGTAGATTGGTCCAATTCTTTTCCTGTGAGCCAGCTGCTTAATCAGTACTTTGTCCCCTGGGATGAAGGGGTGGGTTGGTTCTGTTGAAAGAGGAAAAAAGGTGACAGAAACTTGTTCATTTATTTCATGAAGCATACTTACCAGACTTTTCACGTACACTTCCTGTTGGGAATAAACGTTAATGTCAGAATTTGGGTCTAATGGGGGTAATTCTATATTTGCAGGGATTCCCATTAGAATTTCAAAAGGGGACAATCCTGTCCTAGAATGGGGGGTGGTTCTTATCTGAAAAAGGACAGAAGGTAAGTGTTCCAACCAACCTTTTAGAGTACCTCCTGTAGCCTTTTTTAATTTGTCTTTGATGTTCCTGTTCATTCTCTCTACTACTCCTGCACTCTGGGGATGATAGGGAATATGTAGTTTCCATTGCATCCCCAGAGATTTGGCTACAACTTGGGTCACTGAGGAACTAAATGCGGGTCCTCTGTCGGACCATATGGTTGTGGGTATCCCGAACCTACAGATCCAATAATTTAACAAGCATCTCGCTGCTATATTTGCGGTTTCTCCGGTACAGGGAATTGCCTCAACCCAAGCTGACCATTTGTCAACGATTACGCAGAGGCACCTCAAGTTTCCCTTTTGCTTTGGTAGGTGTGTGAAGTCTATTTGTAAATCTGTTAATGGTCCCAAGGGTGGAGGTAGATGGCCATGTAGGCCATGTCTTTTTCCTTGAACATTGTTCTGGGCACAAGTTAAGCAGCTTCTAGTTAGAAGCTTAGTTTGTTTTTGTAAATTATTTGTGCAAAAAGATTTTGAATATATATTTACAAGAGGGGCGGGTCCTATGTGTCCTGGGCCATGGAGGTAGGATAAAATTAGGATACAATTAGCTTCAGGTATACCCAGGATCTTCCCCTCTTTTGTCCAAAGACCTTCAGAGTCTTTGGTCAAACCTTCATTTGCCCAGAAATGGACATCTGTATCTGTGGCCATTGACTGCATTTGGGCCACAACAGTTTTGAAATCAGGGGATGAGAAGTGCTCTTTAAAGAAGATTGTGGTAGGGGCTGGTGAATTGGGTGAACTGGCAGCAGCCTTTTTTGCTTCTCTGTCTGCGAAAGCATTTCCTTTTGATACTATACTATTGTCTGATGAGTGGGCTTTTACTTTTATAACAGCAACCTTTTTAGGGAGCAGAATTGCTTGCAGTAGATTAAGGATCTGCTCTGAATTAGCTATCTGTTTGTTGTCTGCTGTTTTAAATCCTCTATTGGCCCATATCACACCAAAATCATGTACCACTCCAAATGCATATCTGCTGTCTGTATAAATGTTGACTTCCTTGTTTGTGAACAGAATACAGGCTCTGGTCAGAGCTTCTAGTTCTGCTACTTGGGCAGAAACAGGGGGCAATGGTTTTGCTTCTAACACTGTATGTGGCAACTGAACTACAGCATAGCCAGTTAAAAATGTAGAGTCAGAGGGACGGGAACAACTACCATCTACAAAAACATTTTCGGCATTTATAATTGGAATGTCAGAAAGATCAGGTCTTGGTGAAGTGACTTGTTCCACTTTTTCTACACAATTATGTGTGTGATCAGGTTCGTGTGGTAAACGTAACATGGAATGTAGTAAACGTACAACTGGATTGCTATTCGGAACATATTTAAGTACCAAGTTGTCAGTATTTAACAAAGTGATCTCGTATCCACTGAGTCTTTGGGAAGTCATGTGTTGTGTATTCATATTCTGTATGAGGTGGGTAACTGAATGAGTGGTGTACAGTGTCATTTTGTGTCCCAATACTATTTTGTTGGCATCCTGTGCAGACATGGCACAGGCAGCGACATTCTGAAGACAGGACGGCATGCCCTGGACTTGGATAGGGAGTTTTCTAGATAAATATGACACTGGGCGATACCCTGAGCCATGAGATTGTGCAAGTACTGCAGCAAAAGATTTTCCTGAAACTACACAGTACAACTGGAAGGCTTTACCATAATCTACCAATCCCAGGGCGGGGGCGGTGGACAAACTCTTAATAAGAGCATCAAAAGCATTTTTTCTGTCTTCTGTCCAGTCTATCAATTTAGGGGCGTTTGACCCGGCAGCCTCTCGTAGGATACTATCATAATGAGAACAGTCAGGAATCCACTGGCGGCAATATACAATTGCGCCCAGAAATGACAACAAAGCTGCTTTGTCTTTTGGAGGACTGAGAGCTTGTAAGGCTGCGGCACGTTTGGGGGACACTAGCCTGGTCCCCTTGTCCAGAATACATCCTAGGTATTCTACTTGTGGTAGACACCACTGTATTTTTTTCCTTGAGGCTAGGTGGCCGGCTTCGGCCAGATGTTCTAACAGTAATGTTGAATCGACCGCACAATCTTCAGCAGAACGACTGCACAAGAGCAAGTCGTCCACATACTGTATTAGTACCGACCCATGCTCGGAAGTCCAAGACTTGACGGTCTCGTTGAGTACCATGGAGAAGGCGGCGGGGCTGTCTACATACCCTTGCGGTAAACGCGACCAAGTTAACTGGCCCGCGCCGGCCCATGAGAAGGCAAATATAGGCTGAGCCTCTTCGGCAATAGGAATGCTAAAAAATGCGTTTGCCAAATCAATCACTGTGTAGCATAGGGAATCTGCAGGTATGCATGAAAAAATGAATGTTATATCAGATACCAAGGGCGGGAGGGGGACGTAATTGGGGAGTGTAGGGTGTGCAGTTGATAAATCCTACGCTACCTTTGTTTTCTGCCCAGATTTTGTGAGTCTCTAAAGTGGCGGGCAGTAACATAAAGAATCCTTTATGTGTGTGTCGTTTAGGACCAGTCAGGTCACAGAAAGGGGAACTTGCAGTTAGTGACCCTTCTTTGTCAAATTTAATAGTGATACTTAGACTGGACAACAGGTCCCTTCCCATAAGGGATACAGGACAAGAGGTCAACACAGCAAAAGACTGATCGCACAAATGTTGCCCCTCGGGAGTGGTTACAGGTAATGGTGGAGTGATGGGATGGGTAACAGGGGTCCCATTTATACCAATAGAGTTTCCTTGCGAGTACATGAGGTTCTAGTTAGGGATATAATTGGAGGCGAGGTCGCCAGGCTCACCTGAGTCCATTTTTTACAGTGACATAAGGTGGAGGGGTTTCAAAGGTAGGGGCGGATACATTAGTTTTAACTGCAGGAGTCTTTTTAGCATATTTCTTTCTATAATCTTTTAAACATTTGCTCCATGAGTGATAACAATCTTTCATGTATTGAGGGTCATTAGATTTACCCGGGGGGTAGGAATGCTTATGCGTCTGACAAATTTTGCTAACTTTCTTCCAATCTTCCTCTGAACAAGGACCTTGTGGTCCCGGATCATGAATACCTAACTGGTGGCATCTTTCCTGGACTTGAGCCCAGAAAGGTTCCACCTGTGGTCCAGGTAGATTGTTTTTAATATATTCATACGGGCATGGGATCCCTATGTCTGATCCTGGGGTGGCCGCAGAATTCCCCATCTAACAAAGTGGGCAGGGTATGCCTAGTATGTGGGCACAAGTGATAACAACCCGTTTGGGTAATCACTGCTTGGTCCGTCAAATCAGATGGACTAATGGGACTGTGAAGGTTTACCCTTAGTACTCAATTTATGGTTCCTTTCTTTGTGGCGGGATATATTCCTCTTACCCCTAATCTACAAGAATAGCCCCCTGGTCTATTGGTTAATAGAACCCACCTATTTTCTATTTTAAAAAAAAAACAGTAATCCTATAGTACAATGTGGACAAGATAGAGCTATGTCGCTACAATCAGGTTCTTCGTATTCCGAAGTCATTAAACTCTTATACTTTATACAACATACAATTCTTTAAAATTTTTAGGTACTTACGCTGTTCTGTGGAAAAAGAAGTCTCACATATACATATATATATATATATCTTAAACAAAACTTTATACTTATTTCTATAGGTCTTATACTGTAAATCTTATGAACAGAATTATTTTAAATGATCATTATAAAACCATACATTTGTTCAATTTTATAGTGCACTTTTTGTTTCTCAAAAAACTTAATGGGCGTCCGCTCAACCAAACCTTTTATCACGGGCGTAATCTGCTACTTCCCGGTGATTAAAATAATAATCTCTTTTACAATAGTTTTTTTATAGTCAGACCAACCTAGTCAGACTCTCTTTAAATACCCAAATAACCTACGTAACTACCTGCGTGTCCTTTTAACCTCCCGGGGGACCAACCTAGTCCTCCGCGAAGGCACAACAACCTCTTTAAACTAAATTCGTGGCGATGATCTGGACAGCGTAAGCATTTACACCTATTCACCTTAAAAGGTAAAAAGGGCAAAATCACTTACCTGTCACAAGATATCCCACTTCTGAACACCAGTTGTAAGGTACACGTCTTTCTTCTTGTATTCTAAATGCCTAGGCCAGAGATGGTAGGAGCGGAGGTCCCAGTTCACCGGTGGTTAACACACACACACATACACGGGTTTGTAAGTGAAAGTGGTTACAAAGTTTAATAGACAATACGTTCCTCTTTTATGGGAAATGCAGAGGGAGGGGACAGCTCTCCCAAGAACCAATCAGACTTATACACATATGCATACATTAACAACTTCTTGTCACGTGACAGTCTTCAGTTGAAATATGGAATATGGGGCATAGGTCAGTCATGTGCTGGTGGTTAGTTTGCAACAGGAAATATAAGGCAAAGGTTAGAGTATGACAGTTAGTTCACACCTGCTGACTTGACCACAGAACTCCTGAGTCACTGCTAACTAGTTTCATATCCTCTGGTGAAGTACAGAGTTAGAAACCACAACACAGATGCGTCCTGATGTCAACATACTGGTCAAAACCGTTTTTCTGCAGAATATACTTACAACAGTTTTGTTCAAAAGCTGAAAGTTAAGCATATTTTCATTTCAACCCCTATCAAAATGGTATATCATTTTATTGGTATTTTATGTGATTGACCAACGCAAAGTGGCCCATAATTGTGAAGTGAAAGGTAAATGATAAATGGTTTTCAAAATTTTTGAAAAATAAATATCTATATTTGTATTCAGCCCCCTTTACTCTGATACCCCTAACAAAAGTTTAGTGGAAGTTAATCTCAGTATAAATACAGCTGCTCTGTGATGCCCTCAGAGGTTTGTTAGAGAACATTAGTGAACAAACAGCATCATGAAAGCCAAGGAACACACCAGACAGGTCAGAGATAAAGTTGTGGAGAAGTTTAAAGCAAGCTTAGGTTATAAAAAAATATCCCAAGTTTTGAACATCTCATGGAGCACTGTTCAATCCATCATCTGAAAATGGAAAGAGTATGGCACAACTGCAAACCTACCAAGACATGGCTGTCCACCTAAACTGACAGGCTGGGCAAGAAGAGCATTATTCAGAGAAGCAGCCAAGAGGCCCATGGTAACTCTGGAGGAGCTGCACAGATCCACAACTCGGGTGGGAGAATCTGTCCACAGGACAACTATTAGTCGTGCAATCCACAAATCTGAACTTTATGGAAGAGTGCCAAGAAGAAAGCCATTGTTGAAAGAAAACCATAAGAATTCCCATTTGCAGTTTGTGAGAAGCCATGTGGGGGACACAGCAAACATGTGAAAGAAGGTGTTTTATTCAGATGAGACCAAAGTTGAACTTTTTGGCCTAAAAGCAAAACGCTATGTGTGGTGGAAAACAAACACTGCACATCACCCTGAACACACCATCCCCACCGTGAAACATGGTGGTGGTAGCATCATGTTGTGGGGATTCTTTTCTTCAGCAGGGACAGGGAAGTTGGTCAGAGTTGATAGGAAGATGGATGGAGCCAAATACAAGGCAATCTTAGAAGAAAACCCATTAGAGTCTGCAAAAGGCTTGAAACTGGGGCAGAGGTTCACCTTCCAGCAGGACAACGACACTAAACATACAGCCAGAGCTACAATGGAATGGTTTAGTTCAAAGCATATTTATGTGATAGAATGGCCCGGTCAAAGTCTAGACCTAAATTCAATTGAGAATTTGTGGCAAGACTTGAAAATTGCTGTTCACAGACACTCTCCACCCTTACTGACAAAGCTTGAGCTATTATGCAATTATGCTATTAAGAAGGAGCATTCGCGGCAAATTTGAGCACCGCAGAATGCCCCATAATGCACTGCGAGATTGCAGTGCATTGCTGTATGATGATTGGCCAAAGCATGCACCTGATCTGCACGCTTTGGCCAATCACAGCGCCCTCTGCTAAGAGAGCCATAATTGGCCAAAGGCAGGGTGTGTTTGGTCAAGCATGGCTCAGGGGGACTAAGTCCATGCCCCACACTATATAAGGCAGCTTACACGGCGGCCCTGTGTAGTGTTGTTGGCGTGGACAGAGAGATAGCTTGAGTTAGATTAAGCAGGCAGGTTATTCAGTTAGTGGCAGTGTATTTGATATATATATATATACAGTCTGTCAGGAAAGGTTCCACCCGCTGGTGATATTGTCTGACATTTGGCGTGCAGTACTGTGGTCCACCAGCAGGTGTCTCCTGGCAGTCTGGAACTGCCAGGGGAGCTGTCCCCTGTTGGTGGTATTATGTGATCCTTGGGCCGCAGTACTGGTGTCCACTAGCGGGTGGTTCCTGGCAGTGTGGGGCCGACATCATCTCCTGCAATTAGGCATCACCCGAGTGATTTTAGGGGATGTGTATAAGTACCAGGCAGACACACTGATGCCTTGCCTTGGTATCTTTCTTTGCGCCCTGACCCTGTGAAGCTCTGTATCTGATCCTGTTCCTGTCTGTTACCTGAACCCTGAACCCTGAGCCATGTACCTGTACCCGTCCCTCCTGTAATCCATCCATCCTTGTCCTGTTTGTTTCCCTTCCCCAGCTGCTGACCTCCTGTTGACGACCCTGGCCTGGCTCTGTTTATGATCTCTGTATTTCCCTTTACTTGTATATATTTGTCTGTTATTATTTGTGGGTTGCTGTTGGTGGTTGGTTGGTTGCACATTGTAGTATATTGGAGGTGGTTGTTTTTATTCACTTATCTTAAAAAATCATATATTTTCACTTTACCTGCGTTTGTTCCTCTGTTGCTGTCCACACAGCTCTGGTCACACCTGATACTTGACAGTAGGGATGAGCCGAACACCCCCGGGTTCGGTTCGCACCAGAACCTTCGATACGGACCGAAAGTTCACGCAAATTTTCGAACCCTATTCGTTATAATGGACGCGAACGTTTGAAATCAAAATTGCTAATTACAACGGCCAATATGCATGTTAATGTCATAAAACAGGTTTGGGGACCCGGGTCCTGCCCAGGGGACATATATCAATGCAAAAAGAACTTTTAAAAACTAAAGTTTTTTCGGGAGCAGTCATTTTAATGATGCATAAAGTGAAAAAAAAAAAAGTGAAATTTTCCTTTAAATATGGTACCTGGGGGGTGTCTAAAGTATGCCTGTGAAGAGCCCACGAGTACTGAGGGGGGCGTGACCAAGCGCAGGTGTGTGTGAGGAGAATGATGGGAGAGGAGTGATGTGAGCGGCTGTGTGTTGCCTCTTCCTGCTCAACACCCAATGCTTCCCTGGAGCTAGCACGTGAGGCACAGGGCAAGAAGTATCGGTAGATGGCGAGACCCCGTATTGGTGATATTTGCGCAGCATGAACCTGAGAGCCTGCTGCCATTAGCCTTATCCCTGCTTTTCCCCTGACCTACCTTGTACCGGCTTCTGTGGAGGATATCGGGAGGACTACAGCAGAGCGTAGAGAGCGGCACCAGGGGACCTGAAGGCTCTCCCCTTCTCACTCCCCCTCTATGGTTGCGTCAGTGAGGGGACGAAATCCCGCGAGATTTCGAGCGGCAGCGGCATTGTGAGCCACACGAAGCGAGTGGCGAGCGGTGGTGTATAGTGGACTGAAGTGCACCCGGATAGTGACTGAACTTTGGAAGTCTGGAACCCCTACCTGGAGAGCCCACACAGAGCAGCAAGATACCAGAGCGTTCCCTGGCAGCCAGCGGCGGTCGGAGCGGTGAGTGCTAAGCGATACTGCAGGAGAGGAGGCAATGTGTTTGTGACTTTTTCTTGCTGGCAGCGTACAGGACTATTTCTTACTGCATACAAATTTCCAAATGTTTCTTTGAGACTTCTGTGTTTGCGACTTCTTCTGGCTTACTAGCAGTGTACAGGACTGTCTCTTACTGCATGCAAACCTTCAAATGCTTCTTTGGGACTCCTGAGTTTGTGACTTTTTCTTTGCTTGCTAGCAGTGAACAGGACTGTCTCTTGCTGCATATAGGCTTTCAAATGTTTTTTTTGAGACTCCTGAGTGAACAAGCCTAGTACACAGTACACAGCACATACAGGGAGTTTAGACTGGGAGGAAGGGTTAACTCTGAACCCCTCCATCTTAGCCCCATAAGTGGTCTTTACCTCTATTTTTTGCTCTTTCGGCTCTCTCCCCCCTTTCTTTTCCCCTTTTTTTGGGATAAGCCTATCTTCGATTAGTAAAGGCCTTTTCTCCGGGTTTTGCCTCCCCGGAGGGGATTGGGGAGGCTATCACAGAGGGGCAATTTCCTTGCACAATACTTTTGCTGGGCACGGGGAGATACCCACGTCTCAAAAACTGTAAGCAGCGATGTCCACTAAAAGGAAAGAGGAACACGCTAATATTGAGGGGGGAAACCCTCAAACAACACGCTCAGCAGCAGCAGCAGCCAAACTAGTACGCTATGCACATACGCCAGCAAATTCAGCACACTCACCAGGAAGAGGGAACCAACAGCAACAAGGACAGACAAAACCCCCAGGGGAAATCCCACTAGCAGATAGGAGAAGCCAGGGCCGCGACACATCAGCCCCAAAAGCTATGAACAAAAAGGGTCATACAGAGGAGAATGTGGGGGAAATATCAGTATGTGCACATGCCTTGGTTCCTACAATAACCCCTATGGTGGTTATAGAGGGAGTTCCAATGGGAGGAGAAGAAACAACTTTAAAAGAAGTATTACTGGCAGTAAACGCATGTAGAGGGTCAGTGAATAAGCTGAGTGATCAACTAACTGAAATCAAGGAAGAGTTGAAATCAATAAACCAGGAGCTGCAGAGAACTGTTGCAAGGGTAGTAGCAGTGGAGGAAAGGCTGAGTATGGTGGAAGATGAGGTTAATCCAATGAAACAAGAGATGAAAACCGTGAAAGAACAATTGAGCTGGCAGGGGTCAAAACTCGATGAAATAGAGAACAGATTAGGCCTCATGCACACGAGACGCTGTTAAACGCGCGTTCAGAGGCAGTTGGACACTTTTTTCAACTGCACCTGAACGCATGCAATGTTATCCTATGTGTCCATGTACACAGTCTAGTTTTTTCCCGTTTTTATGCAGTTGCGTTTAACCTCGTTTTTCCAGAAGCAAAAAAATGCGTTCAGACACTTTGCTTTTCCGCGTTTCAGACGCAAAACGCGTTTATAAGCCTTTTTAAAGGAACCCAATTTTTTGGACCAGAAAACTCAGAAATATGATGGTAAACCATAAAAAAATACAAGAAAAATTGGTTTAAAATGTCGTAATTAGTTTAGAGTTCATAGAGCATATATACTCACTAATGCATACATGTTTGTGAAATATCCAGTGGACATTCGCTGTGCCATCAACGGATGCGTCCAATATCGACAAGCTCTGATTCTGGACCTCTCATGCAAATTTGCGACGACATTGCTGCCGCATCAAGAGCAACATCAGGAGCATTTCCTGACATATATTCAATATGGGATCCATTTTAAAAAAAAAACACAGAAAGAGAGGCAAATGCAAGTGTACAACTGCTCTCTCTGCTCTCACTCTGATCAAAATGGCAGAAATAGTTAATAATACATGCTTTCTGAGCTTGGGGAGGGTCTATATGATGTTATCTTTACAAATGCTTATAGACGCAAACGCGTCTAAACGCGTCTAAACGCGGCATGAAAACACAGCAAAACGCGCGTTTTTAAACGCAGGTTTCTGCTTTTTAAAACACCCGTTTAGCAGAGTTTGCATCTGCGTCTCGTGTGCATGGGGCCTTACCAATAAACAATATACGGGTCGTGGGGCTGCCAGAACGAAGTGAGGGCCCTCATCCCATAAATTTCCTGGAGAAATGGTTTAAAGACGTATTTGGGGAAAAAACTTTTTCACCGCTTTTTTTGATAGAAAGGTTCCATAGAGTCCCAACTAGAGCTCCACTGAGGGATGGGTACCCCAGACCTCTACTTTTGAAGCTGCTTAACTACAGCGATAAAGTAGTAGCGTTACAAAAGGCCAGAGAAATGGGGGACATCTTTTTCAATGGAGCAAGGGTATCGCTGTATCCAGATTTCTCTCCAGAATTAAGTAAACGCAGAACAGATTTTAAGTTAGTTAAACGCAGTTTTCTAAAAAACAAAATTACCTATGCACTACTATATCCAGCACGTCTCCGGATTATGACTCTAGAGGGCCCTGTGTTTTTTGATACACCAGGAAAAGCAGCCAAATGGCTGGAAGATAATAAAATGGAACTTTAAGATAGAAGAGTGGGAAGCTGGGGAGGGGGGGGGGGGAGCTGGGAAGAGGAGAGGAATGGTTGAAAATGTTTTACGTATTAATATGCTAATGTGGTAGGGAGGGAGGGGGTTTTGTTTTGTTTTTTTGTTTTTTGTTTTTAATATAATCTTTCTCACCATTATATGCACATCAGATAAAGGAATGGGATTTAATGTCTAGAAGAAAAATAATATGCCCCCTTTTTGTTTTTTTGTTTGGGGGAAGTAAGTTGGGTGAAGATTGGGAAGAGGTACCAAGGTATGGAAGGTGGAACACATGATTAGTGTGTGTAGTCTATGGGAGGAATGGGTCACAAGAATAGCCCCTATGGGTAGCCTAGGTAGGCATAGTAGAGAGGGAGAGAGGGTGGGGGGGAGGGTCAAGGGTAGATGGATGGGAGGGAGGGGGGGGGTGGGATAAGGGTAGTAGAGGGATGGGAACAATAAGGTTTGCAAGCACAAATAGCACACTACAAACACAAAAAAGAGGAATAAAAAGTAACACTGTAGTTCTAAGACGAAAAACACGGGAATTAGAAAGCACACTTAAAAACTATGTAGTGATAAATCAGGGGAGACGATTTTATCCCTATTTTTTATGGGGTAATAAATTTCTTTTTTGTTTTTTTTTCCTTTTTTTCCTTTCTTTTTATATAAATTGTTTAGAACCATTGGTATATATATGGAAGTATTTTCTTTTTTTTACCCCTCCCCCGCAGGCCTCTTTGGAATGTCCCATTTTTCTTAGTATCAGATATGTGGTGTACCCGCATATGGTACCCCTTTTTTCTGTTGTTTTTCTTTCCAATCAGCTGTGAGCCATAAAACATTTAACATAGCTTCTTGGAATGTCCGTGGGATGGGTAACCCAACCAAAAGAGCGGTTGTTTTCTCTACACTTGATCTATATGGGGTAGATATAATTTGCTTACAAGAGACCCATCTAGTGAAGGAAACAGCAGCAAAATTAAGTAACAAGCAGTTTCAACACCAGTGCCATTCAGTTTTCTCTTCTTACTCTAGAGGGGTGAGCATATTGGTAAAAAAAGGATTGTCCTTCAAATGTAGGGAAATCAACATAGATAAAATGGGCCGTTACATCTTTATGTATTGCTCGATTGAAGGTGAACCCTATATACTTGCCAATATATACATCCCTCCACCTTTTAAAATGGAGGTGCTGTACAAATTAATGGAGTTTTTATTAGATAAGGAGGACATCCCAGTAACGGTGGTAGGAGACTTCAACGAGGTACTTGATAGAACACTAGACAGATTCCCAGTAAAGGCTGGGAGGGACGGTACGAGGGAGGGACGTTTATCGCAATTTTTAGAAGAAGTCGGGTGGTGCGATTTATGGAGAATAGGAAACCCAAATGTGCGGCAGTACTCTTGCTTTTCGGGCACATATAGCACACTGTCCAGAATAGATATGGTATGGGGGAATAGAGACCTGTTGCAGTCAGTAGTAAAGATTGTATATTACCCAAGTGGTGTGTCGGACCACTCTCCACTGGTGATTACATTGAACACAAAGAAAAGTTGTCCCCGAAACAATTGGAAAATAAGCCCCTTCTGGTTGGAATTGATAGAAAAACCTGAGGAGGTAAATAAAAAATTAAAGGAATTTATATCTCTGAATGAAGGGACAGCGCCAGTGGGAATGGTATGGGACACTCTAAAGGCCTTTTTAAGGGGATTATTGATCCAACAAGTGGCCCAAATTAAGAGGAGGTCTAGAGAGTGGGAGGAGAAAGCAAGGAAAGAGGTGCTGGAGGCAGAAGTCCTATACGTAGAAGAACCATCTAGAGCTAGGCAAAGAAGTTGGCTTGAGAAACAGAAGAAATACAAAATGCTGGTCACAAAGAAGATGGAGAATAAACATCTTTTTCAGAGACAGAAAGTATACGTAGAGGGAGAGAGCGTGGGCCATATGCTCGCTCTCTTGACCAAAACCAACTCAATTCCTTCCAATATCGCTGCAATAAGAACAACTGAAGGGGTGATTTCCTCCCAGACCACGACAATTTTGGAGACATTTGAGACTTATTATGAGGACCTATACAAATCAAAGAGGATAGAAACAACAGAGGGGACAGAGGCAATGGAGAACTTCTTAAAGGGAATAGAGACACCGGTATTACAGGAGGAAGAAAGAGAAGCTATGGAGGCCCCTATAACTCTAGAGGAGCTACAGTCAGCAGTAAGGGGGATGGCGAATCAAAAGTCTCCTGGGCCAGACGGGTTGCCCATAGAGATTTATAAACAATATGGGGAGATATTGCTCCCAGAATTACTGAAGGTAGTAAACAGTGCAGTAGTAGAAGGGAAATTGCCCACTTCAATGACAGAAGCAATTATAATTGTTCTCCAAAAGGAGGGGAAGGACCTATTGGATACATCGTCCTATAGACCAATATCGTTATTATGCTCAGATATTAAGATTATGGCTAGGGCGATTGCAGTCAGAATGAACAAATATATACAGAAACTCATACACCCGGATCAGTCTGGGTTTATTCCCAATAGAGCAACAAGTACTAATATCAGGAGGGTCTACTTAAATTTGCAGACGCCAACAGAAAACATGGGCAATAGAGCTATTCTATCGCTGGATGCAACAAAGGCATTCGATAGCCTAGAGTGGGACTATCTCTGGTTGGTTTTGGGGAAATTTGGGTTTGGACCCTCCTTTATTAGATTAGTAAAAACACTCTATAATACCCCACAGGCTAAAATCAAAATCAATAATGAATGCTCCAAGATGTTCCGTCTGGAGAGAGGGACGAGACAGGGTTGTCCCCTGTCTCCCCTCCTCTTCACACTGGCAATAGAACCTCTGGCGGCATTAATTAGATCCACACGAGACATTCAGGGATTCCAGAGAAAGGTAGGGGAGGAGAAAACTGCACTATATGCAGATGACATATTACTCTTCCTGGGGGACACTAATAAATCTTTGAAAGGGGCAGTACAGTTAGTGGAACGATACGGACAATTTTCGGGTCTAGTGATAAACTGGGGAAAGTCAGCACTCCTACCCATTGACCCACTGGATAACATAAATCTAGGAGATATGGCGCAGCTAAAAGTAGTGGAAAAGATGGACTATTTGGGGATATCGATAACAAGGCACCCAGCGCAGTATATCAGTAACAACTTGGGCCCGTTGTTGGATAAATTTAAAAAAAAAATCAGATATATGGGGACAACTGCCGCTGTCAGTGGCAGGACGTATCAACCTCATCAAAATGATTTGGATGCCGCAATTGTTGTATATACTCCACAATAGCCCAGTATGGATAGGAAAGGAATGGTTCAGAAGGCTGGAAACCATGTTCAGGGAATTGATCTGGAAGAAGGGCAGAGCAAGGATTGGGCTTTCAACATTACAAATGCCAACAAATGAGGGAGGGATGGCTGTTCCACACCCGCGCAGTTATTTTCTAGCTGCTCAGTTACAGCATCTGAGCGGATGTGGCATAAAAGATGGAGAGAACTCCAGCAGCAAAATGATGCTGCTGGATGCACCCCATAGTACCATAATAGGAAATCTTGAGGCAAACTCTTTTTCGGTCAGAGGCCCAACATTGGAAATGATTGTGCGGGTGTGGAAAGCAGGTAAAATGGCAATGGGATATAAGGGACTGACGGAATTTTCCCCCCTCTGGGACAATAAAAACTTGAAGGAAGTTCAGGCCATGGGGAGAATCAGAGAATGGGAGAACTTGGGTATAACCAGGGTAAAACAACTATATGAGGCCAACATATTGAAATCCTTTGCAGAACTAAGGAGAGAATATGGGATACCAAATAAGTTAATTTATAGGTATTTACAAATTAGACATGCCCTACAAGCTCAATTTAAAGTACAACTACTGGTATGGGAAGAGATCCCCTATCTTCAAAGAATAATCAAAGGGGGAGATCTTAAAGGTATTATTTCCGATCTATACCTATGGATTAGTACTAGATCAATTCCCAGGGACTCGGTGGAGAAAAATAGAGGGAAGTGGGAGAAAGACCTAGGAGCCATAACAACTGACCAATGGGAACAGATATTAGACCAGGGGCCAAGGGTGTCACTGTCTCCATCACAGAAAATTTCACACCTAATACACCGAGTATACTACACTCCAAAGAGGTTGTATACGTATGGGAGGAAATCAGACGATAAATGCCCTAGATGTCAAGACTCCGGAGATCTCATACACATGATGTGGAGGTGCCCGAAGTTGCAGAGGTATTGGAGGACAGTATTGAATATCATTAACATAACCTTTGGGATAGAATTAAAATTAGAAGCAAAGGTCTGTATACTGGGATGCATGGAAGCAAGTCAGGGTCCAAAATATACCATGGTAGCAGTACGAAGATGCCTGTTCCAGGCTAGGAAATTGGCACAAAACTGGCAGGCAGCAAAACCCCCCAATCCGACGGAATGGGTTAATACAATGAACGCGACAATATGGAAGGAAAGAGTTGTATTTATTAGAAGAGGAAATTTCAATAAATTTAAAACATTATGGGAACCCTGGTTGAGGAAAACAGATTGTCCACCATAAAGAACGCACAGCTGATTGGAAATAGGAAAAGTGGGTCACAATTACGAGAAAGGAGGAGGAGAAAATGAATATAAGCTTATAACTCCCCCCTAACAAATAAATATAAATAAAAAGAGTGCAAAGAAAGGAAATTAGTGTTTGTGCAGAAGACGTGCGGGGGTGGGAGAGAAGGGTTAGGGTAGGGGTAAAATAGATGGGAACAGTAATGTTAAAAATGATAAGATACGATATGTGTATAAATATGTGTTCTGTTTTGTAATCAAGAAAATAATAAAGAAATATATATGAAAAAAAAAAAAGTATGCCTGTGAAGTGGCATGTGTTTCCCGTGTTTAGAACTGCCCTTGCACAAAATGACATTTGTAAAGGAAAAAAAGAAGCCATTTAAAACCACTTGTGGCTTTAATGTCATGTCTTGTCCTGGCCGCCATTTGGCTGAAAATCCTTGAGAAAAATGGCATGGCTACCCCATCACCCCCCCCCCCACCCCAGCCCCTTTGGGTCTTGTATGGATATTAAGGGGGACCCCGCACCCAAAATAAAACCCTATACCTACAACCCTATATACTCTGAACAGCAGTATATAGGTGGTGCAAACAAGACACGGACTGTAGGTTTGTTCTTAAGTAGAATCTGAACAGGTACATTATGAAGTGTAGCTCCATCCCAAAAAAATCTATTTTTAAGCTTTTTGGAGAACATAGGGAGGGGTTATCACCCCTGTAACATTTGCTGTCTTTGCAAATCTGTTCAGAACATGTCACCTCACTTTCCGTCCCAATGACAAATGTTTTTGGAAAAATGGGGTTTTAATTGAAACAAGGATTGGTGATAAAGCATCAGTAGAGAGGAGATACCTTTTTCCCAAATTAAATCTAACATGATAGAATTTCCCTTCCTAGGGGTAGATTTCCTCTCACTTCCTGTTTCTCTTTCCATTTGCAAGTAGGAGTCGTTTGTAAGTTGGATGTTTGAAAGTAGGGGCCTGCCGTATATACTCTGCAGAAATTTGCCCTATTAGATGTTGGTGTAGCCACAAGACTGGTGGGCCCAGGAATGGGCCCTGCTGTGAGTTAATAGATCAAGATTTGTACTTGCATGCACCTGTTGAACCGGGCAGAAAAATTGGGCCTTTGGTGGTGGTGGTGGTGGTGGACGGTGTTGCCACAAGACTGTAAGCCCTCACAGTTACTCTTGGTGGGTGCAGGAATGGGCCCTGCTGTGAGTTATTAGATCAAGATTTGTAATTACATGCACCTGTTGAACAGGGCAGAAAAATTGGGCCTTTGGCGGTGGTGGTGGACGGTGTTGCCACAAGACTGTAGGCCCTCATAGTTACTCTTGGCGGGCGCAGGAATGGGCCCTGCTGTGAACTATTAGATCAAGATTTGTAATTACACGCCCCTGTTAAACAGGGGCTGAAAAATTGGGCCTTAGGCATTGGTGCTGGTGCCACAACACTGCAACCCCTCACAGATACTGTACTCTTAGCACAGCAATGAGACCTGTTGCAAAGCATTGCCTAAAAATTGTAATTACACGCCCCAACAGGGGCTGAAAAATTGTGCCTTAGGCACTGGTGCTGGTGCCACAACACTGCAACCCCTCACAGATACTGTACTTGGAGCACAGCAGTCACACCTGTTGCGAAGCATCTTTTTTTAAAAAATTGTAATTACACGCCCCGGTTATACAGGGGCTGAAAAATTGTGCTTTAGGCACTGGTGCTGGTGCCACAACACTGCAACCCCTCACAGATACTGTACTCTGAGCACAGCAATGAGACCTGTTGCAAAGCATTGCCTAAAAATTGTAATTACACGCCCCAACAGGGGCTGAAAAATTGTGCATGGGCACTGGTGCTGGTGCCACAAGACTGCAACCCCTCACAGATACTGTACTTGGAGCACAGCAGTCACACCTGTTGCGAAGCATTTTTTTTAAAAATTGTAAGTACACGCCCCTGTTATACAAAAAAAATTGTGCCTTAGGCATTGGTGTGGTGGCATGGATCATTGAGGAGGAGGAAGAGGATAGTCAGTGAAGATAACAGGACAGTCACTCAGCATCAGCATAGGCAGTCTTGAAGGGATGTGACATTATAAATTATTCCGTTATATCCGCTTCAGGTGCCTGGTAGCTGGTGGTGATCCAAGACTGATTCATTTTTATGAAGGTCAGTCGATCAACCGAGTCGGTGGACAGGCGCACCCTATGATCGGTGACAAATCCTCCAGCAGCACTGAATGTGCGTTCGGAAAGGACGCTGGATGCAGGACAGGCCAGTAGTTCAATTGCATACTGTGCAAGCTCTGGCCAGTGATCCATCCTCAGGACCCAGTAAGCCAGAGGATTTTCGGTGGGAAAGGTGTCCAAGTCTGACCTTGCCCCTAGGTATTCCTGCACCATGTATATCAGACGCTGGCGATGGTTGCTGGAACCGATCATACCTTGGGGCTGCGGACTAAAAAAGTTTGAACGCATCGGTCAGACGTCCACCTTCCCCACCGCTCCTTCTGCTACTGACCGAAGCCTCAGCAACTCGTCGTCCAGGACCAGGAGTTTGTAACCTCCCAGTTTCTGGGAACGCGTTGCACAGACCTTTCTGCAAGGCCTCCCTGAGATGTCTCATCCTCTGCTCCCTCTGCGACGGCAAGATAAGGTCCGCAACCTTACCCTTGTACCGTGGATCAAGGAGAGTGGCCAGCCAGTAATGGTCCCTCTCCTTGATCCGAAGAACACGAGGATCCTTCCGCAGGCTTTGCAGGATCAGGGAGGCCATGCAGCGTAGGTTAGCTGAGGCATTCGGTCCGGAGTCTTCTGGGTCACTGAGGATGACATGATCGCCAGCCACCTCCTCCCAGCCACGTACAAGTCCACTGGTTTGTTGGGACTGTACATCATCCCTAAAAGACTGCTGCTGCTGATGCTGAGTGCCAGGCTCCACCTCCATGCTCACACAATCTTCCTCCTCCTCCTCCTCCTCCTCATCCTCTTCCTGTGTGATGGGTGGGACAGAAGGAACACTGTCTGGATAAAGGGGGCCTTGAGAGGCAAGGAAGTCCTCCTCTTCCTGCCTCTGTTCTGCCTCAAGTGCCCTGTCCATTATCCCACGCAGCATATGCTCCAACAGGTGGACAAGAGGTACAGTGTCACTGATGCATGCACTGTCACTGCTCACCATCCTCGTGGCCTCCTCAAATGGTGAGAGGACAGTGCATGCATCCCTGATCATGCTCCACTGGCGTGGGGAAAAAAAGCCAAGCTCCCCTGACCCTGTCCTGGTGCCGTAGTCGCAAAGGTACTCATTGATGGCCCTCTGCTGCGTGTGCAGTTGCTGCAGCATGGCCAACGTTGAGTTCCACCTGGTGGGCATGTCACATATTAGGCGGTTCTTGGGCAGGTTCAGCTCCTTTTGCAGCTCAGTCAGCCGAGCACTGGCATTATAAGATCGGCAGAAATGCACACAGACTTTCCTGGCCTGCCTCAGGACATCCTGTAAGCCTGGGAACCTGCCCAAGAACCGCTGCACCACCAGGTTGAGGACGTGAGCCATACAGGGCACATGGGTGAGCTGCCCCTGTCGCAGGGCGGAGAGGAGGTTGGTGCCATTGTCAGAAACAACCATTCCTGGCTTAAGCTGGCGTGGCGTCAACCACCTCTTGGCCTGCCCCTGCAGAGCTGCCAGAACCTCTGGCCCAGTGTGGCTCCTGTCCCCCAAACACACCAGCGCAAGCACGGCATGGCATCTTTTTGCCTGCGTACTTGCGTAGCCCCTTGTACGCCTACGGAGCACCGCTGGTTCCGAGGACAGAGCACTGGAGGAAGAAGAAGAGGAGGGGGTGGAGGAGAGAGGTGTGTCACAACCAGTAGTAGCATTTTGGAGGCGTGGTGGCGGAACAACCTCCAACACTACTGCACCTTGTCCTGCATCCCTCCCAGCTGCCAATAGAGTGACCCAATGGGCCGTGAAAGAAAGATAACGTCCCTGTCCATGCCTGCTGGACCATGAGTCAGCGCTAATATGCACCTTACCGATGACCGCCCTGTCCAGCGAGGCATGGACATTGCCTTCCACATGCCGGTAGAGAGATGGAATAGCCTTCCGTGAGAAAAAGTGGCGTTTGGGAACCTGCCACTGAGGAACCGCACATTGAACAAACTCACGGAAGGGAGTCTACCAACTGAAAAGGCAGCAGTTGAAGTGCTAGCAATTTAGCCAAGCTGGGCATGTGGATGGCTGGGAGTATACTTCTTTCGACGGTCCAGCAGCTGGGGCAGGGAAATTTGCCTGCTACAATCGGACGTCGGTGTACTGCAAGTACTTGGTTGTGACACACCTAATTCTACACCTTCAGTCCTCTCAGAGCAGCTTTCAGAGAGGACTGAAGATATAGTGGGGATGGAGATCCCAGCTGATGAGGAGCAAGGAGAGGTCCGCTTTGTTCTTTGGTGTGGGTCTTTTATGTGTGCTTGCTAGGGATGGGCCCGGTGCTCGATGCGAACCCACGTTCGCATCGAGCACCGGGCGTTCGCTCGCTCGGCGAGCCCAGAACTATTTTGGCCGCTCGCATCACGTTCGTGTGATGCGAGCGGCCCCGCAATGCATTGCGGCCGGCGCGGCCGACGCAGTGCATTGCTGGCTGATGATTGGCCAAGCATGCACTGTGACCCCGCATGCTTGGCCAATCACAGCCCCGGAAACTCGAAGAGCCATAATTGGCTACAGGCAGGACGCCTGTAGCCAATTACAGCTCAGGGGCTGTAGTACACGCCCCCCCCTATAAAACGCCGCCACGCCGTCTGCGCCGGTCACATGCTGTTCCGGCGCAGATTGAGCAGGCTGATTCTGTGACACTCTGCTGCATTTAGATAGTTAGAGAGATTCACTTACAGAGATTGAGTTAGATAGATTCAGTTACAAAGATTGATTGAGAAAGAGGGGCTTGTAGTGTGCTCGTGGCAGGCAGGCAGAGCTACTATATTTTGTTACCAGAAGCACCTATAGGACTTGTAGTGTGTTCGTGGCAGGCAGGCAGAGCTCCTATATTTTGTTACCAGAAGCACCTATAGGACTTGTAGTGTGTTCGTGGCAGGCAGGCAGAGCTCCTATATTTTGTTACCAGAAGCACCTATAGGACTTGTAGTGTGTTCGTGGCAGGCAGGCAGAGCTCCTATATTTTGTTACCAGAAGCACCTATAGGACTTGTAGTGTGTTCGTGGCAGGCAGGCAGAGCTCCTATATTTTGTTACCAGAAGCACCTATAGGACTTGTAGTGTGTTCGTGGCAGGCAGGCAGAGCTCCTATATTTTGTTACCAGAAGCACCTATAGGACTTGTAGTGTGTTCGTGGCAGGCAGGCAGAGCTCCTATATTTTGTTCCCAGAGGCACCTATAGGACTTGAAGTGTGTTAGTCCCATTACACACACAGAGCTATATTTTCTTCCCAGAAGCACCTATAGGACTTGAAGTGTGTTAGTCCCATCACACACACAGAGCTATATTTTGTTCCCAGAAGCACCTATAGGACTTGAAGTGTGTTAGTCCCATTACACACACAGAGCTATATTTTGTTCCCAGAAGCACCTATAGGACTTGAAGTGTGTTAGTCCCATTACACACACAGAGCTATATTTTGTTCCCAGAAGCACCTATAGGACTTGAAGTGTGTTAGTCCCATTACACACACAGAGCTATATTTTGTTCCCAGAAGCACCTATAGGACTTGAAGTGTGTTAGTCCCATTACACACACAGAGCTATATTTTCTTCCCAGAAGCACCTATAGGACTTGAAGTGTGTTAGTCCCATTACACACACAGAGCTATATTTTGTTCCCAGAAGCACCTATAGGACTTGAAGTGTGTTAGTCCCATTACACACACAGAGCTATATTTTCTTCCCAGAAGCACCTATAGGACTTGAAGTGTGTTAGTCCCATTACACACACAGAGCTATATTTTGTTCCCAGAAGCACCTATAGGACTTGAAGTGTGTTAGTCCCATTACACACACAGAGCTATATTTTGTTCCCAGAAGCACCTATAGGACTTGAAGTGTGTTAGTCCCATTACACACACAGAGCTATATTTTCTTCCCAGAAGCACCTATAGGACTTGAAGTGTGTTAGTCCCATTACACACACAGAGCTATATTTTGTTCCAGAAGCACCTATAGGACTTGAAGTGTGTTAGTCCCATTACACACACAGAGCTATATTTTGTTCCCAGAAGCACCTATAGGACTTGAAGTGTGTTAGTCCCATTACACACACAGAGCTATATTTTCTTCCCAGAAGCACCTATAGGACTTGAAGTGTGTTAGTCCCATTACACACACAGAGCTATATTTTCTTCCCAGAAGCACCTATAGGACTTGAAGTGTGTTAGTCCCATTACACACACAGAGCTATATTTTCTTCCCAGAAGCACCTATAGGACTTGAAGTGTGTTAGTCCCATTACACACACAGAGCTATATTTTGTTCCCAGAAGCACCTATAGGACTTGAAGTGTGTTAGTCCCATTACACACACAGAGCTATATTTTGTTCCCAGAAGCACCTATAGGACTTGAAGTGTGTTAGTCCCATTACACACACAGAGCTATATTTTGTTCCCAGAAGCACCTATAGGACTTGAAGTGTGTTAGTCCCATTACACACACAGAGCTATATTTTCTTCCCAGAAGCACCTATAGGACTTGAAGTGTGTTAGTCCCATTACACACACAGAGCTATATTTTCTTCCCAGAAGCACCTATAGGACTTGAAGTGTGTTAGTCCCATTACACACACAGAGCTATATTTTGTTCCCAGAAGCACCTATAGGACTTGAAGTGTGTTAGTCCCATTACACACACAGAGCTATATTTTGTTCCCAGAAGCACCTATAGGACTTGAAGTGTGTTAGTCCCATTACACACACAGAGCTATATTTTGTTCCCAGAAGCACCTATAGGACTTGAAGTGTGTTAGTCCCATTACACACACAGAGCTATATTTTGTTCCCAGAAGCACCTATAGGACTTGAAGTGTGTTAGTCCCATTACACACACAGAGCTATATTTTCTTCCCAGAAGCACCTATAGGACTTGAAGTGTGTTAGTCCCATTACACACACAGAGCTATATTTTCTTCCCAGAAGCACCTATAGGACTTGAAGTGTGTTAGTCCCATTACACACACAGAGCTATATTTTGTTCCAGAAGCACCTATAGGACTTGAAGTGTGTTAGTCCCATTACACACACAGAGCTATATTTTCTTCCCAGAAGCACCTATAGGACTTGAAGTGTGTTAGTCCCATTACACACACAGAGCTATATTTTCTTCCCAGAAGCACCTATAGGACTTGAAGTGTGTTAGTCCCATCACACACACAGAGCTATATTTTCTTCCCAGAAGCACCTATAGGACTTGAAGTGTGTTAGTCCCATCACACACACAGAGCTATATTTTCTTCCCAGAAGCACCTATAGGACTTGAAGTGTGTTAGTCCCATCACACAGAGCTCCTCTATTTTCTTTGCAGAAGCACCCATAGGACTTCTAGTGTGTTAGTGGCATCACACAGAGCTCCTATATATTCTTCTCAGCAGCACCCACAGGACTTCTAGTGTGTTAGTGGCATCACACAGAGCTCCTCTATTTTCTTTGCAGAAGCACCCATAGGACTTCTAGTGTGTTAGTGGCATCACACAGAGCTCCTATATATTCTTCTCAGCAGCACCCACAGGACTTCTAGTGTGTTAGTGGCATCACACAGAGCTCCTCTATTTTCTTTGCATAAGCACCCACAGGACTTCTAGTGTGTTAGTGGCATCACACAGAGCTCCTCTATTTTCTTTGCAGAAGCACCCACAGGACTTCTAGTGTGTTAGTGGCATCACACAGAGCTCCTCTATTTTCTTTGCAGAAGCACCCATAGGACTTCTAGTGTGTTAGTGGCATCACACAGAGCTCCTATATATTCTTCTCAGCAGCACCCACAGGACTTCTAGTGTGTTAGTGGCATCACACAGAGCTCCTCTATTTTCTTTGCATAAGCACCCACAGGACTTCTAGTGTGTTAGTGGCATCACACAGAGCTCCTCTATTTTCTTTGCAGAAGCACCCATAGGACTTCTAGTGTGTTAGTGGCATCACACAGAGCTCCTATATATTCTTCTCAGCAGCACCCACAGGACTTCTAGTGTGTTAGTGGCATCACACAGAGCTCCTCTATTTTCTTTGCATAAGCACCCACAGGACTTCTAGTGTGTTAGTGGCATCACACAGAGCTCCTCTATTTTCTTTGCAGAAGCACCCACAGGACTTCTAGTGTGTTAGTGGCATCACACAGAGCTCCTCTATTTTCTTTGCAGAAGCACCCATAGGACTTCTAGTGTGTTAGTGGCATCACACAGAGCTCCTATATATTCTTCTCAGCAGCACCCACAGGACTTCTAGTGTGTTAGTGGCATCACACAGAGCTCCTCTATTTTCTTTGCATAAGCACCCACAGGACTTCTAGTGTGTTAGTGGCATCACACAGAGCTCCTCTATTTTCTTTGCAGAAGCACCCACAGGACTTCTAGTGTGTTAGTGGCATCACACAGAGCTCCTATATATTCTTCTCAGCAGCACCCACAGGACTTCTAGTGTGTTAGTGGCATCACACAGAGCTCCTCTATTTTCTTTGCATAAGCACCCACAGGACTTCTAGTGTGTTAGTGGCATCACACAGAGCTCCTCTATTTTCTTTGCAGAAGCACCCATAGGACTTCTAGTGTGTTAGTGGCATCACACAGAGCTCCTATATATTCTTCTCAGCAGCACCCACAGGACTTCTAGTGTGTTAGTGGCATCACACAGAGCTCCTCTATTTTCTTTGCTGAAGCACCCACAGGACTTCTAGTGTGTTAGTGGCATCACACAGAGCTCCTCTATTTTCTTTGCATAAGCACCCACAGGACTTCTAGTGTGTTAGTGGCATCACACAGAGCTCCTCTATTTTCTTTGCAGAAGCACCCATAGGACTTCTAGTGTGTTAGTGGCATCACACAGAGCTCCTATATTTTCTTCTCAGCAGCACCCACAGGACTACCGACTACAATGGCTGGAAGACCGCCAAGGGGAGGCAGAGCGTGCAGAGCCAAGAACACAGGGCAGGCAGGCTCTGTTTCTAGTGGACGTGGCCGTGGACGTGGACGTGGTCGTGCATCGTCATCAGCACGTGGCCATGGGACACGCGCGTCTTTGTTTTCGGCAGCTGGACATGTGGAGCCGCATCATGCTGAAGGCTTGGTAGAATGGATGACCAAGCCCTCCTCATCCTCCTCATCCTCTCTCACCCAGGCTCAGGGTACTGACAGAGCATCATCAGCCACCCCTTCCCTAGACCCACCATGTCCTCCTGAGGAGTCCCCCGAACTCTTTGAGCACAGTGTTGGGTACATGCTCCAGGAGGATGCCCAACGATTCGAAGGCTCGGATGACGATACCCAGCTTGAGGAATCTGGCAGTACAGTTCCACCAGCTGCAGCTTACTGCCAGGTTTGCTCTAGTGGTGAAGAGGGAGGGGATGATGAGGTCACTGACTCCACGTGGGTGCCTCAAGGGAGAGAGGATGAGGAGGAGGACGAGGAGGAGGAGGATGCGGCGTCACATGTCCAACGAGGCAGGATGCCCCCTGGAGGCCAGGTAGAGGCCAGCACAGCAACTGTACAACACCGCAGAGCTCCGCCTGTGCAGGGCGCTGCCTCTGCACGTTATCAGAAAAGTTCTTTGGTGTGGGCCTTTTTTGAGACGAGTGCAGCAGATCGCACCACTGCTATTTGCAATATTTGTCTCAAGCGTATCTCGCGTGGCCAAAACATCAGCCGCTTGGGCACGACAAGCATGACCAGACATATGGCGACCTGCCATGCAGCTCGTTGGCAGGCACACATAAAAGACCCACACCAAAGAACTAAGCGGACCTCTCCTTGCTCCTCCTCAGCTGGGATCTCCATCCCCACTACACCTTCAGTCCTCTCTGAAAGCTGCTCTGAGAGGACTGAAGGTGTAGAATTCGGTGTGTCACAACCAAGTACTTGCAGTACACCGACGTCCGAATGCAGCAGGCAAATTTCCCTGCCCCAGCTGCTGGACCGTAGAAAGAAGTACACTCCCAGCCATCCACATGCCCAGCGGTTGAATGCTAGCCTTGCTAAATTGCTAGCACTTCAACTGCTGCCTTTTCAGTTGGTAGACTCGGCCCCCTTCCGTGAGTTTGTTCAATGTGCGGTTCCTCAGTGGCAGGTTCCCAAACGCCACTTTTTCTCGCGGAAGGCGATTCCGTCTCTCTACCGGCATGTGGAGGGCAATGTCCATGCCTCGCTGGACAGGGCGGTCAGCGGTAAGGTGCATATTACCGCTGACTCATGGTCCAGCAGGCATGGACAGGGACGGTACCTTTCTTTCACGGCCCATTGGGTCACTCTATTGGCAGCTGGGAGGGATGCAGGACAAGGTGCAGTAGTGTTGGAGGTTGTTCCGCCACCACGCCTCCAAAACGCGACTACTGCTACTGGTTGTGACACACCTCTCTCCTCCACCCCCTCCTCTTCTTCTTCCTCCAGTGCTCTGTCCTTGGAACCAGCGGTGCTCCGTAGGCGTACAAGGGGCTACGCAAGTACGCAGGCAAAAAAGATGCCATGCCGTGCTTGCGCTGGTGTGTTTGGGGGACAGGAGCCACACTGGGCCAGAGGTTCTGGCAGCTCTGCAGGGGCAGGCCGAGAGGTGGTTGACGCCACGTCAGCTTAAGCCAGGAATGGTCGTTTCTGACAATGGCACCAACCTCCTCTCCGCCCTGCGACAGGGGCAGCTCACCCATGTGCCCTGCATGGCTCACGTCCTCAACCTGGTGGTGCAGCGGTTCTTGGGCAGGTTCCCAGGCTTACAGGATGTCCTGAGGCAGGCCAGGAAAGTCTGTGTGCATTTCCGCCGATCTTATAATGCCAGTGCTCGGCTGACTGAGCTGCAAAAGGAGCTGAACCTGCCCAAGAACCGCCTAATATCTGACATGCCCACCAGGTGGAACTCAACGTTGGCCATGCTGCAGCGACTGCACACGCAGCAGAGGGCCATCAATGAGTACCTTTGCGACTACGGCACCAGGACAGGGTCAGGGGAGCTTGGTTTTTTTTCCCCACGTCAGTGGAGCATGATCAGGGATGCATGCACTGTCCTCTCACCATTTGAGGAGGCCACGAGGATGGTGAGCAGTGACAGTGCATGCATCAGTGACACTGTCCCTCTTGTCCACCTGTTGGAGCATACGCTGCGTGGGATAATGGACAGGGCACTTGAGGCAGAACAGAGGCAGGAAGAGGAGGACTTCCTTGCCTCTCAAGGCCCCCTTTATCCGGACAGTGTTCCTTCTGTCCCACCCATCACACAGGAAGAGGATGAGGAGGAGGAGGAGGAGGAGGAGGAGGAGGAGGATTGTGTGAGCATGGAGGTGGAGCCTGGCACTCAGCATCAGCAGCAGCAGTCTTTTAGGGATGATGTACAGTCCCAACAAGCCAGTGGACTTGTACGTGGCTGGGAGGAGGTGGCTGGCGATCATGTCATCCTCAGTGACCCAGAAGACTCCGGACCGAATGCCTCAGCTAACCTACGCTGCATGGCCTCCCTGATCCTGCAAATCCTGCGGAAGGATCCTCGTGTTCTTCGGATCAAGGAGAGGGACCATTACTGGCTGGCCACTCTCCTTGATCCGCGGTACAAGGGTAAGGTTGCGGACCTTATCTTGCCGTCGCAGAGGGAGCAGAGGATGAGACATCTCAGGGAGGCCTTGCAGAAAGGTCTGTGCAACGCGTTCCCAGAAACTGGGAGGCTACAAACTCCTGGTCCTGGGCGACGAGTTGCTGAGGCTTCGGTCAGTGGCAGAAGGAGCGGTGGGGAAGGTGGACGTCTGACCGATGCGTTCAGACAATTTTTTAGTCCGCAGCCCCAAGGTATGATCGGTTCCAGCAACCATCGCCAGCGTCTGATATACATGGTGCAGGAATACCTTGGGGCAAGGTCAGACTTGGACACCTTTCCCACCGAAAATCCTCTGGCTTACTGGGTCCTGAGGATGGATCACTGGCCAGAGCTTGCACAGTATGCAATTGAGCTACTGGCCTGTCCTGCCTCCAGCGTTCTTTCCGAACGCACATTCAGTGCTGCTGGAGGATTTGTGACTGATCATAGGGTGCGCCTGTCCACCGCCTCGGTTGATCGACTGACATTCATCAAAATGAATCAGTCTTGGATCACCACCAGCTACCAGGCACCTGAGGCGGATATAACCGAATAATTTTTAATGTCACATCCCTTCAAGACTGCCTATGCTGATGCTGAGTGACTGTCCTCTTATGTTCACTGACTATCCTCTTCCTCCTCCTCAATGATCCATGCCACCACACCAGTGCCTAAGGCACAATTTTTCAGCCCCTGTTTAACAGGGGCGTGTACTTACAATTTTAAAAAAAAATGCTTCGCAACACGTGTGACTGCTGTGCTCCAAGTACAGTCTCTGTGAGGGCCGTGTTGCAGTGTTGTGGCACCAGCACCAGTGCCTAAGGCACAATTTTTCAGCCCCTGTTTAACAGGGGCGGGGTACTTACAATTTTTTAAAAAAAATGCTTCGCAACACGTGTGACTGCTGTGCTCCAAGTACAGTCTCTGTGAGGGCCGTGTTGCAGTGTTGTGGCACCAGCACCAGTGCCTAAGGCACAATTTTTCAGCCCCTGTTTAACAGGGGCGGGTACTTACAATTTTTTTTAAAAAATGCTTCGCAACACGTGTGACTGCTGTGCTCCAAGTACAGTCTCTGTGAGGGCCGGGTTGCAGTGTTGTGGCACCAGCACCAGTGCCTAAGGCACAATTTTTCAGCCCCTGTTTAACAGGGGCGGGTACTTACAATTTTTTAAAAAAATGCTTCGCAACACGTGTGACTGCTGTGCTCCAAGTACAGTCTCTGTGAGGGCCGGGTTGCAGTGTTGTGGCACCAGCACCAGTGCCTAAGGCACAATTTTTCAGCCCCTGTTTAACAGGGGCGGGTACTTACAATTTTTTAAAAAATGCTTCGCAACACGTGTGACTGCTGTGCTCCAAGTACAGTCTCTGTGAGGGCCGGGTTGCAGTGTTGTGGCACCAGCACCAGTGCCTAAGGCACAATTTTTCAGCCCCTGTTTAACAGGGGCGTGTACTTACAATTTTTTAAAAAAATGCTTCGCAACACGTGTGACTGCTGTGCTCCAAGTACAGTCTCTGTGAGGGGTTGCAGTGTTGTGGCACCAGCACCAGTGCCTAAGGCACAATTTTTTCAGCCCCTGTTTAACAGGGGCGGGTAATTACAAATCTTGATCTAATAGTTCACAGCAGGGCCCATTCCTGCGCCCACCAAGAGTAACTATGAGGGCCTGCAGTCTTGTGGCAACACCGTCCACCACCACCACCGCCAAAGGCCCAATTTTTCTGCCCTGTTCATCAGGTGCTTGCAATTACAAATCTTGATCTAATAACTCACAGCAGGGCCCATTCCTGCGCCCACCAAGAGTAACTATGAGGGCCTACAGTCTTGTGGCAACACCGTCCACCACCACCGCCAAAGGCCCAATTTTTCTGCCCTGTTCATCAGGTGCTTGCAATTACAAATCTTGATCTAATAACTCACAGCAGGGCCCATTCCTGCGCCCACCAAGAGTAACTGTGAGAGCTTACAGTCTTGTGGCAAAACCGTCCACCACCACCACCACCACCCCCAATTTTTCTGCCCTGTTCAACAGGTGCATGCAATTACAAATCTTGATCTATTAACTCACAGCAGGGCCCATTCCTGTGCCCACCAGTCTTGTGGCTACACCAACATCTAATAGGGCAAATTTCTGCAGAGTATATACGCCAGGCCCCTACTTTCAAACATCCAACTTACAAACGACTCCTACTTGCAAATGGAAAGAGAAAACAGGAAGTGAGAGGAAATCTACCCCTAGGAAGGGAAATTCTATCCTGTTAGATTTAATTTGGGAAAAAGGTATCTCCTCTCTACTGATACTTTATCACCAATCCTTGTTTCAATTAAAACCCCACTTTTCCAAAAACATTTGTCATTGGGACGGAAAGTGAGGTGACATGTTCTGAACAGATGTGCAAAGACAGCAAATGTTACAGGGGTGATAACCCCTCCCTATGTTCTCCAAAAAGCTTAAAAATAGATTTTTTTGGGATGGAGCTACACTTCATAATGTACCTGTTCAGATTCTACTTAAGATCAAACCTAAAGCCGCAAGTGGTTTTAAATGGCTTCTCTTTTTCCTTTACAAATGTCATTTTGTGCAAGGACAGTTCTAAACACGGGAAACACATGCCACTTCACAGGCATACTTTAGACACCCCCCAGGTACCATATTTAAAGGAAAATTTCACTTTTTTTTTTTCACTTTATGCATCATTAAAATGACTGCTCCCGAAAAAACGTTAGTTTTTAAAAGTTCTTTTTGCATTGATATATGTCCCCTGGGGCAGGACCCGGGTCCCCAAACCTGTTTTATGACATTAACATGCATATTGGCCGTTGTAATTAGCACTTTTGATTTCGAACGTTCGCGTCCATTATAACGTATAGGGTTCGAAAATTCGCGCGAACTTTCGGTCCGTTCGAAGGTTCTGGTTCGAACCGAACCCGGGGGTGTTCGGCTCATCCCTAGTGCTTGCCAACGAGCTGCATGGCAGGTCGACATATGTCTGCTCATGCTTGTGGTGCCCAAGCGGCTGATGTTTTGGCCACGCGAGATACGCTTGAGACAAATATTGCAAATAGCAGTGGTGCGATCTGATGCACTCGTCTCAAAAAAGGCCCACACCAAAGAACTTTTCTGATAACGTGCAGAGGCAGCGCCCTGCACAGGCGGTGTGGTACAGTTGCTGTGCTGGCCTCTAGCTGGCCTCCAAGGGGCATCCTGACTCGTTGGACATGTGACGCCGCATCCTCCTCCTCCTCGTCCTCCTCCTCCTCGTCCTCCTCCTCCTCCTCTCTCCCTTCAGGCACCCACGTGGAGTCAGTGACCTCATCATCCCCTCCCTCTTCACCACTAGAGAAAACCTGGCAGTAAGCTGCAGCTGGTGGAACAGTACTGCCAGATTGCTGTCCTTCAGCATCCCCTCTCTCTGCGCGCACACTACTGACTTCCTCAAGCTGGGTATCATCATCCGAGCCTTCGAATCGTTGGGCATCCTCCTGGAGCATGTACCCAACACTGTGCTCAAAGAGTTCGGGGGACTCCTCAGGAGGACATGGTGGGTCTAGGGAAGGGGTGGCTGATGATGCCATTGAGTACACGTTGGCAGGTGCTCTGCCAGTACCCTGAGCCTGGGTGAGAGAGGATGAGGAGGATGAGGAGGGCTTGGTCATCCATTCTACCAAGCCTTCAGCATGATGCGGCTCCACATGTCCAGCTGCCGAAAACAAAGACAAGCGTGTCCCATGGCCACGTGCTGATGACGATGCACGACCACGTCCACGGCCAGCACTGTTGTCTCTAGAAACAGAGCCTGCCTGCCCTGTGTTCTTGCCTCGGCACGCTCTGCCTCTCCTTGGCGGTCTTCCAGCCATTGTAGTCGGTAGTGTATATAGTATAAAAAATGGGTGCTGCTGAGAAGAAAATATAGGAGCTCTGTGTGATGCCACTAACACACTAGAAGTCCTATGGGTGCTTCTGGGAAGAAAATATAGGAGCTCTGTGTGATGCCACTAACACACTAGAAGTCCTATGGGTGCTTCTGGGAAGAAAATATAGGAGCTCTGTGTGATGCCACTAACACACTAGAAGTCCTGTGGGTGCTGCTGAGAAGAAAATATAGGAGCTCTGTGTGATGCCACTAACACACTAGAAGTCCTATGGGTGCTTCTGGGAAGAAAATATAGGAGCTCTGTGTGATGCCACTAACAAACTAGAAGTCCTATGGGTGCTTCTGGGAAGAAAATATAGGAGCTCTGTGTGATGCCACTAACACACTAGAAGTCCTGAGGGTTCTTCTGGGAAGAAAATATAGGAGCTCTGTGTGATGCCACTAACACACTAGAAGTCCTGTGGGTGCTGCTGAGAAGAAAATATAGGAGCTCTGTGTGATGCCACTAACACACTAGAAGTCCTATGGGTGCTTCTGGGAAGAAAATATAGGAGCTCTGTGTGATGCCACTAACACACTAGAAGTCCTGTGGGTGCTGCTGAGAAGAAAATATAGGAGCTCTGTGTGATGCCACTAACACACTAGAAGTCCTATGGGTGCTTCTGGGAAGAAAATATGGGAGCTCTGTGTGATGCCACTAACACACTAGAAGTCCTATAGGTGCTTCTGGGAAGAAAATATAGGAGCTCTGTGTGATGCCACTAACACACTAGAAGTCCTATGGGTGCTTCTGGGAAGAAAATATGGGAGCTCTGTGTGATGCCACTAACACACTAGAAGTCCTATGGGTGCTTCTGGGAAGAAAATATAGGAGCTCTGTGTGATGCCACTAACACACTAGAAGTCCTATGGGTGCTTCTGGGAAGAAAATATAAGAGCTCTGTGGGATGCCACTAACACACTAGAAGTCCTATGGGTGCTTCTGGGAAGAAAATATAGGAGCTCTGTGTGATGCCACTAACACACTAGAAGTCCTATGGGTGCTTCTGGGAAGAAAATATAGGAGCTCTGTGTGATGCCACTAACACACTAGAAGTCCTGTGGGTGCTGCTGAGAAGAAAATATAGGAGCTCTGTGTGATGCCACTAACACACTAGAAGTCCTATGGGTGCTTCTGGGAAGAAAATATGGGAGCTCTGTGTGATGCCACTAACACACTAGAAGTCCTATAGGTGCTTCTGGGAAGAAAATATAGGAGCTCTGTGTGATGCCACTAACACACTAGAAGTCCTATGGGTGCTTCTGGGAAGAAAATATGGGAGCTCTGTGTGATGCCACTAACACACTAGAAGTCCTATGGGTGCTTCTGGGAAGAAAATATAGGAGCTCTGTGTGATGCCACTAACACACTAGAAGTCCTATGGGTGCTTCTGGGAAGAAAATATAAGAGCTCTGTGTGATGCCACTAACACACTAGAAGTCCTATGGGTGCTTCTGGGAAGAAAATATGGGAGCTCTGTGTGATGCCACTAACACACTAGAAGTCCTATGGGTGCTTCTGGGAAGAAAATATAGGAGCTCTGTGTGATGCCACTAACACACTAGAAGTCCTATGGGTGCTTCTGGAAGAAAATATAAGAGCTCTGTGGGATGCCACTAACACACTAGAAGTCCTATGGGTGCTTCTGGGAAGAAAATATAGGAGCTCTGTGTGATGCCACTAACACACTAGAAGTCCTGTGGGTGCTGCTGAGAAGAAAATATAGGAGCTCTGTGTGATGCCACTAACACACTAGAAGTCCTATGGGTGCTTCTGGGAAAAAAAATATAGGAGCTCTGTGTGATGCCACTAACACACTAGAAGTCCTGTGGGTGCTGCTGAGAAGAAAATATAGGAGCTCTGTGTGATGCCACTAACACACTAGAAGTCCTATGGGTGCTTCTGGGAAGAAAATATGGGAGCTCTGTGTGATGCCACTAACACACTAGAAGTCCTATGGGTGCTTCTGGGAAGAAAATATAGGAGCTCTGTGTGATGCCACTAACACACTAGAAGTCCTATGGGTGCTTCTGGGAAGAAAATATGGGAGCTCTGTGTGATGCCACTAACACACTAGAAGTCCTATGGGTGCTTCTGGGAGGAAAATATAGGAGCTCTGTGTGATGCCACTAACACACTAGAAGTCCTATGGGTGCTTCTGGGAAGAAAATATAAGAGCTCTGTGTGATGCCACTAACACACTAGAAGTCCTATGGGTGCTTCTGGGAAGAAAATATGGGAGCTCTGTGTGATGCCACTAACACACTAGAAGTCCTATGGGTGCTTCTGGGAAGAAAATATGGGAGCTCTGTGTGATGCCACTAACACACTAGAAGTCCTATGGGTGCTTCTGGGAAGAAAATATAGGAGCTCTGTGTGATGCCACTAACACACTAGAAGTCCTATGAGTGCTTCTGGGAAGAAAATATGGGAGCTCTGTGTGATGCCACTATCACACTAGAAGTCCTATGGGTGCTTCTGGGAAGAAAATATGGGAGCTCTGTGTGATGCCACTAACACACTAGAAGTCCTATGGGTGCTTCTGGGAAGAAAATATGGGAGCTCTGTGTGATGCCACTAATACACTTGAAGTCCTATGGGTGCTTCTGGGAAGAAAATATAGGAGCTCTGTGTGATGCCACTAACACACTAGAAGTCCTATGGGTGCTTCTGGGAAGAAAATATAAGAGCTCTGTGTGATGCCACTAACACACTAGAAGTCCTATGGGTGCTTCTGGGAAGAAAATATGGGAGCTCTGTGTGATGCCACTAACACACTAGAAGTCCTATGGGTGCTTCTGGGAAGAAAATATGGGAGCTCTGTGTGATGCCACTAACACACTAGAAGTCCTATGGGTGCTTCTGGGAAGAAAATATAGGAGCTCTGTTTGCTGCCACTAACACACTAGAAGTCCTATGGGTGCTTCTGGGAAGAAAATATAGGAGCTCTGTTTGCTGCCACTAACACACTAGAAGTCCTATGGGTGCTTCTGGGAAGAAAATATAGGAACTCTGTGTGATGCCACTAACACACAATTGAAGTCCTATGGGTGCTTCTGGGAAGAAAATATAGGAGCTCTGTTTGCTGCCACTAACACACTAGAAGTCCTATGGGTGCTGTTGGGGTGCAGTGCTTTGCTAACAGCACTGCGGTTGGTACTACTGAAATACTGTACTAACAGTAAAACACGCACCAGACTAATCCCCAGCAGCAGCTAATAACACACTAATTGTGCAATCAGCAGCAATGAACGATCAATGACTTAGGTAGCAATCGTTTAGCAACGAAATAGCCAATGGTTTAGCAAAGAAGAACAAATCTTTCTGGAGCAATGAATCAAGCTAAAGCCCCATACACACGCGCGGATTATCCGAGGACCAGGTCCGTCAGACCATGTCCGTCATACTTTGTCTGATGTTGGTGTTGCATACACACGGTCGGACAAAGTTGTCGGAAAATCCGATCATTCTGAACGTGGTGACATTTGTTGCCTACGACGGGACTACGTAGAGGCTAGTAGCCAATAGCTTTGGTCTTGTAATGTGATCTGAGCATGCGTAACACTTTGTCCGGTCGGAATTCGCTACACACGATCGGATTTGGTGTGATCGGACTTTGTTGTCAAAAAATCTATCCAGCAGGAGATAGGACTTTGTCCGTCAGACAATCTGATGGAAACTGTCCGATGGTGCCTACACACGTTCTGATTTTCCGACAACATTGTCTGATAGGACAGAATCCATCGGAAAATCCTACCGTGTGTATGGGGCTTTAGACACAGAATCAGCAGACTGATCTATCCTAAAGACGGAACTCATGTGACCGGCGCCGACGGCGTGGCGGCCTTTTAAATGGTGGGGCGTGTACTAAAGCCCCTGAGCTTTAATTGGCTACAGGCGTCCTGCCTGTAGCCAATTATTGCTCTCCGAGTTTCCGGCGCTGTGATTGGCCAAGCATGCGGGGTCACAGTGCATGCTTGGCCAATCATCAGCCAGCAATGCGCTGCGCCGGCCGCGCCGGCCGCAATGCATTGCGGGGCCGCTCGCATCACACGAATGTGATGCGAACGGCCCAAATAGTTCTGGGCTCGCCGAGCGAGCGAACGCCCGGTGCTCGATGCGAACGTGGGTTCGCATCGAGCACCGGGCCCATCCCTACTTGACAGTATACCAAGGCCATCCCTGACCAGAAGTGGCTGCACAGAGAAACCATCCCGGTTCTGTTTACTTCTGTGAAATTAATTTGAATATTATTAGTTACTATGCTCTGCTGGTATCAGAGAGTG
>CM053026.1:450548510-450656617 GCA_028564925.1 Lithobates sylvaticus | reverse complement strand
AAAACACTTCCTTCAGCACAGGGATGGGAGTGTTTGCTTAGCTCGGTGACAAGTTTCCTATTTAGACCATTTATTTGGTATGACATCCAAGAGAAGTCCTCATAGAGGGGGTGGTCAGTATTTGCAAGCCAAGTCATGGATTAACACAGCTGTTAGCAGGCTTTATCTGGAGCTAGCACACAGTGTCTGCAACTGACAGCAGTGCAATTTAAGTCTTAGACCCACCCAGACAGGGGAGGTTCTGCTCATACACCCCTTCCTGGCGTGCTCTTTAAACATTTCTCCTCTGCTATTGGTCAACGCAGGTTTGGAACTGCTGAAAAAAAAAAAAAAAGATACGTTAGAAATAAACTGGAAAATCCTGTATTGTTAATAAAACGTGGACTGCTCTGTATATACATGAATGTCAGAGAGGTCACAATGCATTGTTATCATTCCGTGTGTTCCTAAGAGAAGATCAAAAGATTAAATAGAAACTGCTACTGTCCGGGAGAAGTGGGCTGCATTTCTAGGACTTTTATAGCATTTTTTTGGACTGGGTTGTTTTATTCATAAACTTGCAACAAAATGGATTTTAAAGGGTTAAAGCATTTGTAAAGGTTTACATTTTTTTTTACAAATAATACTTACCTGCTCTGTGTAATGATTTTGCACAGGGCAGCCCCGATCCTCCACTTTTCGGGGTCGCCTGCCGGCGCTTCTGGCTCCTCCCCCTGCCGAGTGCCCCCATAGCAAGCCGCCTTCTCTGGGGACACTCATGCTTGCTCACTAATGAGCTGAATCTGTGTGTCTATGAAACACACAGAGCTCTGCCCCGCCCCCTCCTCACTGGCTGTGATTGACAGCAGCGGGAGCCAATGGCTGTGTCTCAGCCAATGATTGTTCCTTTGCTGGAACGGGATCGGGCTCAGATGAGCATAGGGGGGGGGGGGGGGGTACACACTGAAGTTTTTTTACCTTCCATCATAGAATACATGAAGGTAAAAACCTTCATCCCTTACAACCACTTTAAGCTGCCTATACATTGATCAGTTTTTTTCAATCATCTAGATCCAAAAAAACACATACTCCCGTCCACACACTCAAAAAAAGAGGGAAAGTCCTCCCCGCTGAGCTATTTTATTCTGACAGCAGGACTCCTCTGCTGTCAGAATAAACTGATCAGCATTGCAGTAGATTCTGTGCATGAATCGATCAAACGAAAATTTATCAGCAGTCCCGGTCGAGAAGAGTTGATCATGAGATTGACTCCTCTTAAATGGCAACGGCCATAGGTGGATCAAATTCATCCGGCCCCTGCAGAACCATTTCAATTTCGGTCAATCTATGGCCAACTTAACCACTTAAGGACTAGCCTTGTTTTGGAATTTAGGTGTTTACATGTTTAAAACAGTTTTTTTTTGCTGGAAAATTACTTAGAACCCCCAAACATTATATATTGTTTTTTTTCTAACACCCTAGAGAATAAAATGGCGGTCATTGCAATACTTTTTTTTCACACCGTATTTTTGCAGTGGTCTTACAAAAGGTCTTTCAAGATTTTTTTGGAAAAAAATTCACTTTTTTGAATATAAATAAGACAACAGTAAAGTTAGTCCAATTTTTTTTTATATTGTGAAAGATAATGTTACGCCGAGTAAATTGATACCCAACATGTCACGCTTCAAAATTGCGCTTGCTTGTGGAATGGCGTCAAACTTTTACCCTCAAAAATCTCCATAGGCGACAAAAATGGATATCTCAGTTGTGGCAGCAGCTGCTGCTGTTACCGAGATATGCCTCTTCAAAGTGATGATGTATATCTACAGGAGCCGGTCGGCAAGTGGTTAAGTTCACCTTTACCAAAAACTGCCTATGCAGATAAAGGGCACCTGCAGGTAAAAAAACAACAGGTTTAGCTTTGACCAAAGATGAATAATGCCCTTGCTATAGCTGTTGGTCATTTACATACCTTATGAAGCCTGACTGAAAAACTCCCAGAGATGACATCACCCCATCCTGCCTTGTTGATAGGTAAGGAGATAGGTAAGGATGAGCTCAGGCGTGTTCGCAACCCGCACGTGTAGAGCCCGCCAGAAAGTTGGCACTGCACATCGCTAATCACAAGCAGTGAGCCATTTCCCCATCTCTGCAGCCGCGCATCGGGGCAATGTCTCACTGCCTGTGATTTGCGCAGCGCTGCACCGACTTCCTGGCGGGCTCTACACGTGCAGCATGCGAACACGCCGGAGCTCATCCTTACTCAGCACCATCCACAAGCAGCTAAACTCTTCAACAACACACAGAAGTTGAATCCAATGCAGGTTCCTCTATACGGCTGCACATGTGTGGTGGTGTGCAAGTGGCTTTGGAATGATTGTAAAATGGCACAGGTTAAGACAAGGGAGGAGGTGAGTAAGTGGGCAACAAGATGGGAAGGGGGGGGGGGCAGTATGAGGGGACAGAAATTAAGTGGTGAAGAATAATCAACCTAGTAAGTAAAGTAAGGGATCGAAAAGGAAAATAAAAGGCCAACAAGTAGTGAAGCTTGGATTAAATAAGGTGTAAAGGGTTATTTGGATATGTTCCCATCAGTTTGTTATTTCCTGTCTTGTCTGTGTGTAAAAATAGTAAGTGTGGGTTGTTTGATATGTTTGTGTTCCAAATGAAATTAATAAAAAGCTTTTAAAAAAAAGTGGGGAGAGCAACAACATGGCACAAGTATGTGTGTGACCAAAGCTCCTTAGGGTTCCCAAGAAGTGTGATAGCAGTAGCTGGTGTGGACAATGGTTTTCTACAGTCAATAACTAAGCTAATTAAGGGAACATGAGAGAAAACAAGGTGGGTCTAGCTAGGACTATTCTAACTAGCACTAAACAGAAGGGTAGAATCAAAGGAGGATACCAAATCAAAAATAAACACATTGCAGTGTCCATAAATAACCACTAGATGTCAGCATATATCAGAAAAAATAATAAGCAGATAAAGTTGTTCAATGCAATGCTGTGGATGGGGTCCACTGCGTCCGTGCACGTGGGGCACCTCTCACACGGAGCACGCACAATAATGCCCAGGATCAGATGGAGACTGCGGCCACCTGAAACATCTAGCATTAAGGCAGTTCTCTGACTTAGAGATGAGCCTTTACTGTGTGCAATAATAAATGTCACTACACACTTAACTTGTATTTTTGCATTGGGAGGGACATGCTGAGCCTGCACCCACTCCACCAGTTTACCCCCTGTTACCTCACTGCCAGTAACAGAATGAGGTCCTGCCAAGCACCTAGCACAGACCTCATGTGTTCTCTCACTTAACTCTTTCCTGTACCACATGACCCAGAGGCGGCTCTAGGCTTTGTGAGGCCTCAGGCTTAAAGTGGAGTGCCCACAAAAAAAAAAAATTAAAAGTCAGCAGCTCCAAATACTGCAGCTGCTGACTTTTAATAATCGGACACTTACCTGTCCCAGGGTCCAGCGATGCGGGGGAACGAGACCCCCCCTCGTTCCCCGCTCCGCTCGCAGTGCCGGCATTCTTAATGTGGGAGCCCAGCTGTGAACACCCACTGCGCATGCGCAAGCGGCGCCGTGCGCCGTGATTCGACGCTCACTCATCTTTTTTTTTCCAATTAGCGCTAGGCTAATGAATCCTGAATGCTGCAGCTCACTGTGGCTCTCTTCCCCAGCACCAAGCCAGCCCCCCTCCTCTCTGTCAGCCCCCCTCCTCTGTCAGCCCCCCCTCCTCTCTGTCAGCCCCCCCTCCTCTCTGTCAGCCCCCCCTCCTCTCTGTCAGCCCCCCTCCTCTCTGTCGCCCCCCTCCTCTATCAGCACCTCTCCTCTCTGTCCTCTGTCAGCCCCCCTCCTCTCTGTCCTCTGTCAGCCCCCCTCCTCTGTCGCCCCCCTCCTCTCTGTCAGCCCCCCCTCTCTGTCGGCCCCCCCTCCTCTCTGTCGGCCCCCCTCCTCTGTCAGAACACCTCCTCTCTGTCCTCTGTCGCCCCCCCTCCTCTCTCTGTCAGCCCCCCCCTCCTCCTCTTTGTCAGCCCCCCCCCCTCCTCTGTCAGCCCCCCTCCTCTCTGTCCTCTGTCAGCCCCCCTCCTCTCTGTCAGCCACCCCTCCTCTGTCCACCCCCCTCCTCTCTGTCAGCCCCCCCTCCTCTCTATCAGCCTCCCTCTGTCAGCCCCCCTCCTCTCTGTCAGCCCCCCTCCTCTGTCCACCCCCCTCCTCTCTGTCAGCCCCCCTCCACTCTGTCCTCTGTCAGCCCCCCTCCTTTCTGTCAACCTCCCCTCCTCTGTCCGCCCCCTCCTCTCTGTCAGCCCCCCCTCCTCTCTGTCAGCCCCCCCTCCTCTCTGTCCTCTGTCAGCCCCCCTCCTCTCTGTCAGCCTCCCCTCCACTGTCCACCCCCCTCCTCTCTGTCCACCCACTCCTCTCTGTCAGCTACCCCCGCTCCTCTGTCAGCTACACTCGCTACTCTGTCAGCTACCTCCTGCTCCTCTGTCAGCTACCTACCCCCTCCCCTCTGTCAGCTACCCCCTGCTCCTCTGTCAGCTACCCCCTGCTCCTCTGTCAGCTACCCCTCCCCTCTGTCAGCTACCCCCTGCTCCTCTGTCAGCTACCCCCTCCCCTCTGCCAGCTACCCCCAAACAGCGCGCACCTCCCCCTTCTTCCCCTGCTCCAGTGGGGCTAATGTCCTGCAGCCGGGTCACACTGCACTGTCTGTGCGCTCTCTCTCTCCCACCCAGCCGCCAGCGCTGATGCCGCCAGAGACAATGAATGGAGGGCCACTGGACTGGTGTCCTAGCAACCAGGGACGCTTTTTCAGGCGAAAGCATGGTATTACAGACTCCACCCCCTAACAGGTTCACACACACACATCTTTGCAGCGGCTCCTGGAAGGTAAGGTTTTTTTTTTCTCGCTGTAATGGAGGTCTCTATTGGGGGGGCACAGGCACTGTCTGATATTTAATCTGTTTCTTTCCACTGCCCTACTGACACGGTCCTCTGCTCTACTGACACCGCCCTCTTCTCTACTGACACCGTCATCTGCTCTACTGACACCGTCATCTGCTCTACTGACACCGTCATCTGCTCTACTGACACCGTCATCTGCTCTACTGACACGGTCCTCTATTCTACTGACACCGTCCTCTGTTCTACTGACACCGTCCACTGTTCTGCTGACACCATCCACTGCTCTACTGATACCATCCACTGCTCTACTGATACCGTCCACTGTTCTGATACCATCCACTGCTCTACTGATACCATCCACTACCCTACTGGCTGACAGTGTCCACTTTTAAGGTAGGCTAGTTTCATATTTTAACTGACATTTCTTTTATTAATCAAATCATATTTTTTGGGTACACATATGCTTTTGTTTAACCGTGTCCCTTTAAGCCCCCCCCCCCCCCCTGTTAATACAATTTGGCCACAGCCACTGTTCACCATAGCACACCTCATTACTACTCTCTTTGGGTAACCCAAAAGGTGTCCCAGGTATTTTACAATCCTATGGAGTGTAGTACAAAAAAATGCTGTGCGCCATGAAATTGTTCGGGTTTGGCTTGAAGAAAAGGTGGCAACCCTGGCTGAGATAGAGCGCACCGACACCCGCGCTGAGATAGAGCGCACCGACACCCGCGCTGAGATAGAGCGCACCGACACCCGCGCTGAGATAGAGCGCACCGACACCCGCGCTGAGATAGAGCGCACTGACACCCGCGCTGAGATAGAGCGCACTGACACCCGCACTGAGATAGAGCGCACTGACACCAGCGCTCTTAATATATGCAATTTATTTTAAATTAATACTTAGTACTGTGCGCTGGTGTCAGTGCTCTCAACTCCCAGTCGCATTTACCACCCCCCAGTCACATGTACCACCCCCCCCAGTCACATGTACCACCCCCGTCACATGCACCCCCCAGTCACATGTACCACCCCCCCAGTCACATGTACCACCCCCCCAGTCACATGTACCACCCCCCCAGTCACATGCACCCCCCAGTACATGTACCACCCCCCCAGTCACATGCACACCCCCAGTACATGTACCACCCCCAGTACATGTACCACCCCCCAGTCACATGCACACCCCCAGTACATGTACCACCCCCCCAGTCACATGCACCCCCCAGTACATGTACCACCCCCCCAGTCACATGCACACCCCCAGTACATGTACCACCCCCCCAGTCACATGCACACCCCCAGTACATGTACCACCCCCCCAGTCACATGCACACCCCTAGTACATGTACCACCCCCCCAGTCACATACACACACACAATACAATACACTACACACTATGACTTTATGGCTGCTCCCCCCGCCAGCAACAAAACTCACAAGTGAGTCTCTTACCTTTTTTTCTTCCATGATCTGCTCTGCCTCTGCGCCGCCGCCGCCTGTCACACTGCCTGCCTCGGCAGGGAAATGATCGGTGACCCAACCGGAGAGGAGGAGGAGGAGACATCGGCCGCCCACAGCTCACAGTGAAGGCCAGCCCCGCTCTCCCACCTGCTGCACATGATCCCTTTCACCCAATCACAGGGCGTCTGGGGCCGGCCTGAGACTGGACATGGCGGCCGGAGCGCGGGGTCATAGAAAATTGAAATGAGGGACGGGTGACACATAGGATAGCCAAAGGCGGCTCTTTAGGCAAAGTAGGAGGTGCGCAAGCCCCCTGGGAGGGCGAGGCCTTAGGCCACCGCTTACTTTGCCTAATTAGAGAGCCGCCTCTGACATGACCAGGCCATGAATCTCAAAAATGCTAGTCTGTTCCTGGTTGCCATAGAGATGTATTGCTAGGGAGGGAGCTGAAACACCGACCCCTTCTCTACTGGAAGACCTGTCACCTTACCAGGTACCACGCTTAATGGTTGCTTGTAGCTTGTTCCTTCACTTGGTTACTCATACCAACTACACTTCTCTTCCTTGCCTTACCTCCATGAGGTGAGAGTCCATAAAGGCATTGTCCATGACTTTAATGCTGTCCACGACTCCTAACTTCGGTGCCGTCTAGTGCTCACAGGTGGGTCTCTATACCTTTGGCTCTATGTACTCCACCCCGACTCCTGGCTTCGGTTCTGGGACGGCCCTGGTCTTAGCGGTCCCCCTCTATATAAATGAGTAGGGCTATGTCGCTGATCCTTTTATACCCAACACCGCATGCTCTCCACGCTGTGAACTGACCCCTGGTCTAAGGCAAAGTGGCAGCTAGAGAAACAGTGAAATGAGCAGTAAACCTGGCAAAAGCAACAGCGGACACTGAGCCTTTTGTAAGGTACTACTAAATTGTTGTTTTCCTTTGGTCTACTACACAATTCCCCAAATTACCTGAGTGGTTGCCAAGCTTAGCGATTGAATGAAGAGAGTTGTAAGAGGAGTGACATGGCTCTGAGATACATATATTTTACTGCACCCGCTCCATTAGCACTGCTTTAACATTCAGCGTTGGAATGAGTAAGTCCACATCAGAGTATTCATTGTCATTGGACTTATCGGAAGATTCTTTCCCTACTTGACTGTATGGACTATGAGCAGTATGCTACTAGCACTGTCACTTGGCTGCCCAATCCTGCTGTCTTGCTGAGCTTCTATCTTTGTGCGGTTTACATCTTCCTCTATGTGTTGCTTTGAACTTTAATGAGTATCTAGAGTATATGAGTGGCCTTCTTGGTCTGTACTTTGAAGGCCGAATGAACAGCTGTAATGTTCTGATTATCTGAACTATTTGGTGAAAGGGATGTGCAATTATCTGACTGAGGAGCGGAGGAGCTAACTAGGGCTTCATGCCAACATTTCACAACATTAAGGAACCTTTATGTGGTGATTACTACTGACCTCTGCACTGCCACTGGCACTATTATACTTTTAAATTATTAGGCCAGGTGGCTAACCATTATCACTAGGTGTTTACATAAGTAGATGTCCATCAGTTTGGGTTAGTGGTTGTGTGTGGTCAGGACTGAGGTCAGTGTCTATGGCAATGTTGTAATTTTTAGGTCAGTGGAGGGTTGAGATTGTATTTATGATCTATTTTTCTCTCGTTGTTTTGAATTGCATTTGCCTATATTATTTAATAAACTCTGAGCTGAAACCACAGTATATGCGTAGGGCTATGTACCCCTTACACAATCACATGGGGTTTGCCACTATGCGGATGCCCCTTTATTGTTTAACCACAGCAATTTCGTTTTTTTATGTGTGGGGGTCCCACATTAGCATTTATACCAGATTCTTTGATACATGTCCTCCGAGCATCCTTATTTTATTTTACTATCCCTGGTCTATTAGCCTAAAAAATGTCCATGACTACTTTTTACACTTGGCTTCCATTGACTTCATTGGGTTCAGATTCAGCACAGGAACATTACTGGTGTTCGCGAAACCTGCTTCAAATCTAACTCAGGTAAGTTTCACTTATCCCTAGCAGGCACCATCAAGTGAAGACTGTGTTAAAGGCTTAAACTACAAAAGCTGTCTGGAATACATTTATTCACTAAAGTACCATGGGTGAGTGTGCAGTCTTTTAGATCCTGAAACCTATTACAGGCAGGTATTTACTTTACCATATAGACTGTCCATACAGACCAACAAATGACACCATAAACCTACATGATCAATGTACATCATATGCAGATGTAGCACCCTGGTGTTTAGGCAGGGTTGCTCCTAAATTTACCTGCTAGGTGTAGTTACCTTGGCTCATTGTTGGGGATCAATTGAGTTCACCCAAAGTCTGGAATTGCTGCAATTCTCTCTTCTGTCACTAGGTGGCCGGGCACATGGTGGCATTAGATATGTGAAGGGCAAAGCAAGGACAGATTAGGAGTATATGGGGTATCTCAGCCATTGGACAGGGTTTTTTTTGGACCCCTTGGCCTGCTGGGAGAACCTATATATTTGGGTGGAGTCAGGTGATCAGTATTCTGTGCCACCTGGATGGCTGTCTGGATGGATGTGTGTCGTATTGCCCGGGCTGCTAGGCTGGAGTTTGGGCCTATCCCGGGCACATCTGGCTGCTAGGCTGTCTGAGGGCCTATCCAGAAGCAAGAGAGCAGCGCAGGTTGGGATTGCGGCTTGCAGTCCAACCAGAATTTATGGTTCTGCCAGCTGGAAACCTGTCATGGTCAGAGGGGAAGCTGTCACCATCAAGGGACCAACCACCTTATTACAAGGGACCACAGTGAGTAGCTGAAGAAAGTAGCGGAGCAGAATTCTCACCAACCGGGGACAGTGAAGAATCTAGAAACTTCTGCAGGTATCAAGCCAGGGACCTGGCCAGCGGAGGTGACGCTTGCAGAGCCTTGTTTGTTAAGCCAGGGACAGAGCAGGCCAGTTGGGTGAAGCTTGAGAAGTATCTGGAGTACCAAGCTAGGGACCCATCAGAGAAGCGGGGGTGACACTTGAGGAAGATACTACAGTGAAGATTGGAGGAGCTCAATGGATTCAGTGGCAGTGAATCATCTAGTCTAGTGAGAGAGCATGGGAGCTCAGTGGGTTGAAGAACTACAAGAAGTGATTGTAGTGGAAGTGAAGGAACTGTTACAATTTGTGTTAGAGACTGTTAAAGACTGTTGCCATGGGAGACAGCATTCCTACACATGCAGATGTGGTGTTTTGCTTGATGCCTTTCCCTGCATAGCTGTCCTCCTGTAGAAGTCTCAGAGTCTGCCAACTAATATTGCAACTGCTTAAGGGTTTTCCTGGCCCTAACTCTCTCTCTCAAGTTCTGTTTAAGAGAAATAAAATCTCTTTGCATTCAAAAAGTGTCTGGCGCCCATGAATCTATCTTGCATTACACCCACCATGCCTCACAACCCACTCTGTATGGAAGGATGTCAGAAGTTATTGGCTTTGAAGGTTCTCATTAGACTAGAGGAGGCCTGGGTCCTTGCTACACAGGTGAAAAGAACAAGGCTTATAATGCCTTTTAGCAGTGAAGTATTATAAAACACTGTCTTAACCACATAACTAATGGCACTAACACTGCAATAAAACAATCCACTACGAATTAGCCATTCAAGGAAAATTCATACCTTGCTCAGGGTCGTCTTTAATATTGAATGGACCCTGGGCAAACATTTTATTGCACCGCCCCCGAGCTAAACTCAAAATTAGTTTACTGCGGCAGATTAGGCAGCAATTGTGTTTGGCTGCTAAAGGTTACAGCACATAATTTCCGCTTGCTGATTGGCTGCTAGAGGTTACAAAACATCATTACTGCTCACTAATTGGTTTCTAGAGGTTACTGCAAATCATTATTGCTCACTGATTGGTTGCTAGAGGTTACTGCACATCATAACCTCTGCATCAAATTGCGGGTGTGGCCAAACTGCACTAGCATTGAGGGGCGCGCTATGTACAGAGTGCAGGGTTGAGGGGTGTACTTCATAAAGAGTGCATAGTTGAAAGGTGTGCTACATACAGGACTATGCTAGGTACAGAGTGCAGGGATGCGCTATTTAAAGAGTGCAGGGTTGGGTGTGCTAGGTGCAGAGTGCAAGGTTGAGAGGTGCGCTATGTGCAGAGTACTGGGTTGAGGAGTGCGCTATGTGCAGAGTGCGGGGTTGAGGGGTACGCTACATGCAAAGTGCAGGGTTCAGGGGTGAGCTATGTACAGAGTACAGGATTCAGGGGTGTGCTATGTACAGAGTGCAGCGTTAAGGGGTGTACTAGGTGCAGGGGTGAGGTGGGTGCAGGGGGTGAGGTTGGTGCAGAGTGCAGTGGGTGAGGTGGGTGCACAGTGCAGGGGGTGAGGTGGGTGCATAGTGCAGGAGATGAGGTGGGTGCAGAGTGCAGGGGTCGAGGTGGGTGCAGAGTGCAGGGGGTGAGGTGGGTGCAGAGTGCAGGGGTCAAGGTTGGTGCAGAGGGCAGCAGGTGAGATGGGTTCAGAGTGCAGGGGGTGAGAGGTAGGTGCACAGTGCAGGGGTGAGAGATGGGTGCAGAGTGCAGGGGGTGAGGAGGGTGCAGAGTGCAGGGGTGAGGTGGGTGCAGAGGGTAAGGTGGGTGCAGAGTGCAGGCATAAGGTGGGTGCAGAGTGCAGGGATAAGGTGGGTGTAAAGTGCAGGGGTGAGAGATGGGTGCAGAGTGCAGGGGGTGAGGTGGGTGCAGAGTGCAGGGGATGAGGTGGGTGCAGGGATAAGGTGGGTGCAGAGTGCAGGGATAAGGTAGGTGCACAGTGCAGGGGTGAGAGATGGGTGCAGGGGGTGAGGTGGGTGCAGAGTGCAGGGGATGAGGTGGGTGCAGGGATAAGGTGGGTGCAGAGTGCAGGGATAAGGTGGGTGCGGGGGGTGAGGTGGGTGCAGAGTGCAGGGAAAAGGTGGGTGCAGAGTGCAGGTGGTGAGGTGGGTGCAGAGTGCAGGGGATGAGGTGGGTGCGGAGTGCAGGGGATGAGGTGGGTGCGGAGTGCAGAGGGTGAGGTGGGTGCGGAGTGCAGAGGGTGAGGTGGGTGCAGAGTGCAGGGGATGAGGTGGGTGCAGAGTGCAGGGGATGAGGTGGGTGCAGAGTGCAGGGGTCGAGGTGGGTGCAGAGTGCATTAGTCGAGGTTGGTGCAGAGTGCAGCGGGTGAGGTGGGTGCACAGTGCAGGGGGTGAGAGGTGGGTGCACAGTGCAGGGGATGAAGTGGGTGCAGAGGGTGAGGTGGGTGCAGAGTGCAGGGGGTGAGGTGGGTGCAGAGTGCAGAGGATGAGGTGGATGCAGAGTGCAGGGGTGAGATGGGTGCAGAGAGTGAGGTGGGTGCAGAGGGTGAGGTGGGTGCAGAGTGCAGTGGTCAAGGTTGGTGCAGAGTGCAGCGGGTGAGGTGGGTGCACAGTGCAGGGGGTGAGAGGTTGGTGCACAGTGCAGGGGATGAAGTGGGTGCAGGGGGTGAGGTGGGTGCAGAGTGCAGGGGGTGAGGTGGGTGCAGAGTGCAGGGGGTGAGGTGGGTGCAGAGTGCAGTGGGTGAGGTGGGTGCAGAGTGCAGGGGATGAGGTGGGTGCAGAGTGCAGGGATGAGGTGGGTGCAGAGTACAGAGGGTGAGGTGGGTGCAGAGTGCAGGTGGTGAGGTGGGTGCAGAGTTCAGGGGGTGAGGTGGGTGCAGAGTACAGGGGATGAGGTGGGTGCAGAGTGCAGTGGTCGAGGTTGGTGCAGAGTGCAGCGGGTAAGGTGGGTGCACAGTGCAGGGGGTGAGAGGTGGGTGCACAGTGCAGGGGATGAGGTGGGTGCAGAGGGTGAGGTGGGTGCAAAGTGCAGAGGGTGAGGTGGGTGCAGAAGGAGAGGTGGGTACACAGTGCAGCGGGTAAGGTGGGTGCATAGTGCAGGGGGTGAGAGGTGGGTTCAGAGTGCAGGGGTGAGTTGGATGCAGTGGATGTAGAGGGTGAGGTGGATTTCCCATTCCAGTACAGAGTTTTCCTCTGTCCCAAATGCTACTCACAGCATGTTGTCCTCCAATGTCCGTGCAGCCTGCCTGTTTCAAAGGCAGCTTCCTCTGGGCAGATTCCCTGCCCCCTTCCTCCTCTGCTCTCATAGATTATGTGTGTACCAGAATGATCAGAGTGGCCGCCGGGAGAGGAGCGCTGTCACTTGGAAATACAGAAGCTGTGACAGTAGCGAGCAGCCAACATGCGACCAGCACAGGAGGTGGCCGAACTCCGGCGGGCAGCGCAGGGCCCCCAACAATGACGGGGCCCTGGGCAGCTGCCCCTTTTGCCCCGTGTTAAAGACGGCCCTGCCCTTGCTAGTTGACAGTTAATTTAAAAGGAGGTAGTAAGGTAGGTCACACGTTTCACATTCACGCTCTACAAGCAACAAATCTAATACCATACCATGATATGTTATTGATAAAGAATGAATATTATGTCCAGGTTTGTAAATTGACACATTGATAGCTTTATGTACCTCTGTGAGCCACAGGAGTACATTTACTTTGTCTCTCCTGTGATCCAGAATCAGCTGATGGTGAGCTATTGTTCCCTATCAGCTGATGTGGCAGAGCTGCTCCATGCTCTGAAAGGATCCCAACAATATGGTCACCCAGCTTCCTGATTCACCATTGGCTCCACCTCTCAGCTAGGGTGACCACATTTCCAAACTGCCATTTGAGGACACTTCACCTTCATAAAAATCAGCTTGTGCTGTAACGTATCACAGCACAGCTGGGGCGGCAGGGGCACAGTTTACCCAGAAGCTCTGATCACGTCCCTCAAAAAAGGCCGCTGCTTTGCCACTTTACTCACTGACAGTACTTGTCCTGGCTGGCAGAGACCCGTTTTACCTTGTTCCAATGCTGGCTCTACAGTGATTACATGCAAGAGGCGGGATTTATGATTTCTCCAATCACAAGCAGGGAGTGGGTATTGTGCCTCTCTAGACATTCCAGGCCAGGACAAGTACTGTCAGTGAGTAAAGTGGCGATGTGGCGATCTTTTTTGGGGGCATCATATCAGCCCTGGGGGTGGGTGGCAGTGTCGGGGTTTGACTTGATGAAAAGGTGGCAACCCTACTTTCATTCCGGGACACTGTATTGTCCTGGAATGAAGGTGCCCGGGACAGATCTGCAAAATGCGGGACTGTCCCGGCAATCCGTGACGTGTGGTCACCCTACTCTCAGCATGCGGCTTAAAGCTGGAGCCAGCTGCACTTACCCTCTCCACAGCTTAGTGCTCCAGTGAGTGCTAGAGGAGCAGAGTGGAGAACAATGACTGACAGTCATAGCTCTCTGCTCCAAGCAGACGAGGAACTGATGATCAGCAATCATGTGGCATAGAGCATAGGTGGGACAGCTGCAGCATCACACAGATGCTGCAGCATAGAGGTTAGTATTTATGTCTGTTTTTTTGTTAGCCGCAAATTTCTCCTTAAAGCAAGAGCGGTCCCAGGTGGAGACCATGCTAGTTTGCAGATTTACTATTTGATACACTGTAAAGACTTTTTTCAGATTGGCCAATGGCATACAACCCAACATTTTGATATAGGAATGAGGGACACCTACTAACAAAGGTATGTAGGCATAGGAAACTTAAAGGAGAATTAACCAAAACAAGATTAATTAAATCCACAAGGGCTTTTTTTTACCACTGCTATTCCTTTATATTGGCTTTTAAGATGTACAAATGCAGCAATTTAGAAATTAAATGAAAGGTTTAGCACTGGGAAACACTTTTTGAAAGATAAAAAGTGCATTTTATATACAACTATGAGGATCAGACCAAAATGAGGGACAAATGAGGTGGAAAGAGGGACAGAAGGACATTGCTCCAAATCAGGGACAGTCTTTTGAAATCAGGGACAGTTGGGAGCTACGCAATGGTGTGTGGTTCTCTTTATTACAATTTATGGATAACAAACATGGACAAGCTTTTAGAACTGCCACCCGGGATACTGTAGCATGAGATGGGAGTACCAACAAATGGCCACTGCCCTCACTTATAACTGGCCTTTGCAGCAAGGAGCACATGGCAGGGCAACGCATGCAAAACAAAACCAAAGAAATTCCCAGCGCAACTTACCGACCAGCCAGTCAAGTCAGAAGGCTGAGACAAGAAGACAAGACCCCACTATATTCATTAACTGAAAGTGTTCTCATCTACCTGGCTATGCTGTGAAAAGGTGCAAGGTAAATCTCAGGGCTACAAGGACAGAAATTCTGTATGTTTAGTTATTTGTATCAAGTTTTGTTTTAAAGTGTAACTAAATGCACATTTTTTTTTTCACTTTGAATAAAGAAAGGGAGGGTTATAATGCCCCATCAGTTTTTTTTTTTTGTTTGCCATCTGTCCCATAGAGGAGATTTCCCTTCACTTCCTGTTGCATAGCCAAAACAGGAATTGAGAGGAAATACCTATAATGTGAGGGAATTTCAGTGTGTCACCAGGATCACCAGAACTAGTGTCCCTATTGGAAGATTTACCCTCTGTTATTGTTCTGATGTCAACTTGAATTTTGGCATTTCCTGTTTCCTTTTACTTTTGGTGATAAAGGTAAATCTGACAAATATAGAGGGCGAATCTCCCTAATGGGGACACAGAATGAAATAAAAACTGACAGGGGTTCTATACTCTCTTCATTCTATCCAAAACAAAAAAAATGTTGCCTTTAGTTACACTATAAGCAGAAGAAAATATAAAAAGTCTGACACGTATAGCAAACTGCCTGCCCAAACCATCAAACCTGCTATTTAGTTTCCTCCCGTATAAAAACATGGGACTCTTTTCTCAGATCCTCCAAAATATCTATGTACATAGGCCCCCAACACATCTTATGGGTGTAATCCTGGGCTGTAGCTGATAACTGCTGTGGAAATTCTTTCTTTGTTGCCATTGTATTCTCTGCAGTGTTAAGCTGAGAATTCATTAATGCAGACGTACAGCAGCTATCTTTAAGGTGACCACCTTGTAATGCTCATCTATGAATTATCTGCAGTGCAGGGGGCAGCCATCTTGGCTGGCTCTGGATTGAGCCCAGAGAAGAACAGTGATTGACTGATTTAACAAATCAAGGGGATAGTGAACTGGGCTGCTGGAAAAAAGGAGCTCTGTTTCGCCACCAGCCTGTAGAATACGGGGAGAAGGCCACTGTGGGGACCATGTGCTGCTGCAACCATTTTCCTGTGCTAAGCAGCTGAAAGAGTGCCACAAGATTGCAGTGAAGAGGGAACAGTGGTGCTTGGCCAGAGTTTGCTGGAGCTATCTGATACTGTGCTGCCCAAGGTGCGATCAGAGACTACTGCTGCCATTATACTCTGTGCAATGCTATATGTGAGGGGACCTGGATCCTGAGAGCATGCACTGGTGATCAGAGTTTCACTTGCTGGACCCAGCAAGCAACTGTGACCATCAGCAGCCCCACAACCATCAGGACAGAACCATTGGCTACTATTGCTGGGCTCTAGCTTGCAAAGAAGGACCCTTTCACAAACCTACATGTAAACACCAGGAGTTCGTAGGATCCTTACTGTGGTGAGAGGCCTGTTGGTCACTGACTTTTCTTGTTTCATGATTCCATGAAATAGTTCTGTCCTAGTTGGGTTGCCTTAACTCCCCTTTATTTGGGAGCAATCCAGTGCCCCTTTGGATTACAAAAACTGTACTAGACAGCACTCCCACCACTTGTAAGGAAGGAAAAGAGGCTGTTTCAGCAGGAATAAAAGAGAGAGATCACAGCAACTTCTATCCCTGCCTGACTTGAATTTCAGCCCTTCCTTCTCTGAGCTGGCCGCTCCGCTGTCGGTTAATTGCCAGCTCCTATCTCTCCACAGTGACTCACCTGTTGATATCCTGCTCGTCAGTCCTGCCTACTCAAGTTGTCCAGCCCAGGTGATCTCTGCCTTCGCCTTGGTCAACATCACAGAGACTATCTCCTGCGTTCCTGTTAAAGACTTGCCTGGCTGACATTCCGCCTGGATCCAGATCCTGATTGCTGTTCTAGGATGCTGTTTCCTGGCATCCTGACTTTCTGGCTCGTCTGACTATCCGTTCCAGTTATCGAACTTTGGCTATGTTTTGACTATGTTTGTTCTATTTACTTTTATTATTAAACAAGTGTGATTTTAACTGTACTTATGTCTCGGTCTGATTCATGGTTTCTGACAGACTTTTACTGATACAGAGCACATGTCCAGAGACCAGAAGCGGATGCCCTTAGAATGGTAAGAGACTAACATCATACAAGTTAATCTGTTGTCTGCTGGGAACTGTTTTGTTCTCTTTTCAAGGGCCCCAACTTTGCCAGCCAATGTGTTTTTTTTTTGTTTGTTTTTTTAATCATTTAAAACTGGGACTGTTATAGCAAAATAGGACTGTCTTTATATACTGTTGTTGGGTAAATGCAATTCAGTTTAGTTAATTACTGTTAGTCAGAATACTGCAGTTGTGTAACCATATCTGGTTATATATGTATATTGCTAATAATTTCTCCTTTTAAAAGAGAAGTATCAGAATCGAAAAAATACTCACCTAGATGGCTGCAGCACCAATCCCAGCTGCAGCTGTCCCCTGCCGCCTCTAAGACTGAGAACTGAGCGATCAAGCACCGCTGATTGCTCAGCTGTCGTTCATCGGCTTGCAGAGAGTCACTATCAGTCACCGGATTTCTGCTTTGCCCCTCCAGCGGTCACTGGTGTGCTGGGCTGAGAAGGGGGTGGGAGCGGCTGGCTCAGGGTCTCAGTGGCTCGATGAGAGGTTGAGCCAGCTGTCAGTCCAGGCTTCTGGGCAGATCTATACCATATGGTTGGGATGTTTTCGGGTTCTGGACCTGCTCTCTGACGTCGTCCTGTAATCCAAAGGAGAAGTATAGCCAAAAAAGTGTTGGCTATACTTTTCTTTTAAGCTATGCTTGGCCTAATAAATTATTTGAAATACCTCAAAGGTGTGTCGGTAAGTGCTGGGTAAGTGAGGTGTGTCATCTTCGGGTGTGCAGAGAAATCACAGAACAGTTTAGAGGCTCTTCTGGAGGTAGCGCTACATTGGCAACCCAGATTTTCCTCAAGGCATTGATAATACTAAACTATTTTTATAGAACTTCCAGAGCCATTCACCTGTATTATCTGCCTTAGAAGCAGGGATCTGAAACCTTTAACATCCTTATTGCACACATCTTCTGCATTAGATGGACATTGTTTACTGTATTTCCAACGTCATGATTTTGGCTTCTCTACAGCAGACATGATCTTTGACCCCCTTTTGAGACACTATACCAATCTGATGGGCTGACCCATGTAATCTCGTTATTTTACAGTTTATTATACTTATTGATTTTTTTCTTGCAAGGCTTTACTATATTACAAAATAAGAACAAGTTCTCCACTGGACTCTCTCTGATTCTGATATCCTTAAAGTGTTACTAAACTCGCATAATAAAAAACTATCTATAAATGCTGTTTTCTGTACTCTGCAAAAAACCTGGTTGATCCTGCTGTTTTCTATCTCCACCTTCTGTCCATGTCCCCAATTCAGATAGGGAATTTTGCAGCTGTGAGTGAGTCAGTATGCTAAGCATACCTGCAAAGAAGCATAGTAATACTTACCCCTCATTCTACCCAAACTGCAGGAATCCTCATGTTTTTTCTTCAACTGAGACTTTTAGGAGTATGAATCTTCTGTGTCACAGCACTGACTGTTTCTTACCATCATCTTGCATGTCACTACTGTCTCCTGCAGGGACATGTAGGTCATTGGAAGTATGTCACACAAAGAAGTGTAGCACTGACCCCCGAAGGAGCTGCTGGTTTTTATTGGGCTTACCGTTACCTTCTTCACCTTGTCTCCGTCTAGGGGTTCCCGTGGTAGATGGCCCAAAGAAAGGTAGAAACTGACACTTTATCTTCCTTTTTTGTTTTTTTTATTCAAAAAAAAAAAACAGTCTCTTAAATGTAGGGTAGAGGGTTAGGATGAAAGTTCAGGTACCTTTGGAACTGCTAAGATAGAAAGCCTCTCACTCTAGAAATCCAGAGAATTACCGTTTCACAGCTGGAATCTCACAACCACCGGATAGACCTCCTCTCACTAGGCCTACAGGGAGCTGTGATCAGTGACATTGTCACTAGGCAGAACGGGGAGATGCTTGCTTACATTAGCATCTCCCCATTCTTCCTCACTGTGAGATGATCACGGGTATCCCCGCGGACATCGAGTCTGCGGGACCTGCGATCCCGCTCACGGAGCTCCCGGCGGGCACGCCCGCGCGCCCGCAAGCCGCCTCCTAAAGGGCAACATACAGGTACGTTAATCTGCCTCTACGTGCCCTTCTGCCGCAGTTTATCTGCGTGAGGTGGTCGGGAAGCGGTTAAAGCAGTATTAAACCCAAAAGCAAACATTATATTGCAACTTACCAATTCTTAGATGTAGTGTCTGCATTCGTTTTCTTTTTTAGGCTTTCGTTCCTCTATTTTCATCTGGTAATTTAGCCAGTAAGTCTGTTTTTCAAAATAACAAGCTCTCCTGTAGATGTATCAGTTTCAGGAATGAGACAAACCATTTAACCACTGACAGGGGTGCTTAAAATGGTCAGCTTTTATGTAGTTACGTAGAACCTTTATCCCAAAAATCACAAAACTGTTTGCTGTAACTGTTTAGAAAGTAAAAGGTGGAGTTTGGCTTCAATGTGTTAGTACATTTAAAACTGTTAGTACATATAACACCCCCCCCCCCCCACCTCAGACTGAATGTTGCTGTCCAAAAAATGCCCCCTGTACTCCTTCATCCAGAGTGAAGGCATTTTAATACAGGGGTGTGTTACTGGCCAGATCACCAGGCCTAAAAAAGATAACTAGTACAGCCACCGCATCTAATGATTGGTAAGCTGCAAACATTACATTTCTGGTTTGTTGTCTACTACTGCTTTAAGCTCTTTAACTGCATCCACAACATTAGGAGCTAAAATGTCAACCCCCTTTGTCATATCTTTAACCACTTCAGCCCCGGACCAATTGTCAGCTTAAGGACCAGAGGTCTTTTTCAATTTCGCACTGCACTACTTTAACTGGTAATTGCGCAGTCATGCAATTTTGTAACCAAACGAAATTTGCGTCCTTTTCTTCCCACAAATAGAGCTTTCTTTTGATGGTATTTGATTGCCTCTGTGATTTTTATTTTTTTGCGATATAAACGGAAAAAGAGCGAAAATTTTGAAAAAAAAAAGAGATTTCTACTTTTTGTTATAAGAAAAATCTAATAAACTCAATTTTAGTCAAATATTTGGGCCAAAATGTATTCAGCCACATGTCTTTAGTAAAAAAAATGCCAATAAGCGTATATTTATTGGTTTGCGCAAAAGTTATAGCGTCTACAAACTAGAGTACATTTTCTGGAATTTACACCGCTTTTAATTTATGACTGCCTATTTCATTTCTTGAGGTGCTAAAATGGCAGGGAAGTACAAAACCCCCCCAAATGACCCCATTTTGGAAAGTAGACACCCCAAGCTATTTGCTGAGAGGCATGTTGAGCCCATTGAATATTTTTTTTTTTAGTCCCAAGTGATTGAATAAAGACAAAAATAAAAAATAATTTTTTTTTTTCAAAAAGTTGTCACTAAATGATATATTGCTCACACATGCCATAGTTATATGTGGAATTGCACCCCAAAATACATTTTGCTGCTTCTCCTGAGTATGGGGATACCACATGTGTGGGACTTTTTGGGAGCCTAGCCACGTACGGGGCCCCGAAACCCAAGCACCGCCTTCAGGATTTCTAAGGGTGCAAATTTTTGATTTCACTCCTCACTACCTATCACAGTTTCGAAGGCCATAAAATGCCAAAATAGCACAAAACCCCCCCAAATGACCCCATTTTGGAAAGTAGACACCCCAAGCTATTTGTTGAGAGGCATGGTGAGTATTTTACAGCTCTCATTTGTTTTTGAAAATGAAGAAAGTAAAGAAAAAAAAATTTTTTTTTTTTTTTCAATTTTCAAAACTTTGTGACAAAAAGCGAGATCTGCAAAATACTCACCATACCTCTCAGCAAATAGCTTGGGGTGTCTACTTTCCAAAATGGGGTCATTTTGGGGGGTTTTATGCCATCTGGGCATTCCATGGCCTCTGAAACTGTGATTGGCAGTGAGAAGTGAAATAAAAAAATGACACCCTTAGAAAGCCTGAAGGCGGTGCTTGGTTTTTGGGGTTCCGTACGCAGCTAGGCTCCCAAAAAGTCCCATACATGTGGTATCCCCGTACTCAGGAGAAGCAACAGAATGTATTTTGGGGTGTATTTCCACATATGCCCATGACATGTTTGAGCAATATATCATTTAGTGACAACTTTTTGTAAAAAAAAATATATATATATTTTTTTTTTCATTATTCAATCTCTTGGGAAAAAAAAAAAAATATTTAATGGGCTCAACATTGCTCTCAGCAAATAGCTTGGGGTGTCTACTTTCCAAAATGGGGTCATTTGGGGGGGGTTTGAACTGTCCTGGCATTTTATGCACAACATTTAGAAGCCTATGTCACACGTCACCCACTCTTCTAACCACTTGAAGACAAAGCCCTTTCTGACACTTTTTGTTTACATGAAAAACATATTTTTTTTTGCAAGAAAATTACGTTAAACCCCCAAACACTATATATATTGTTAAAGCAAAGGCCCTACAGATTAAAATGGTGGGTGTTGCATTTTTCTTTCCACACAGTATTTGCGCAGCGATTTTTCAAACGCATTTTTTGTGGAAAAAATACACTTTTTTTTATTTTAATGCACTAAAGCACACTATATTGCTCAAATTTTTGATGAAATAAAAAATATGATCTTAGGCCGAGTACATGGATACCAAACACGACATGCTTTAAAATTGCGCACAAACACGCAGTGGCGACAAACTACATACATTTTTAAAAGCCTTTAAAAGCCTTTACATGATACCACATTAGATTCACGGAGGAGGTCTACTGCTAAAATTACTGCCCTCGATCTGACCTTCGCGGTGATACCTCACATGCATGGTGCAATTGCTGTTTACATATGACGCCAGACCAACGCTTGTGTACGCCTTTGCGCAAGAGAAGGGGGGGCAGGGGTGCTTTTTTTTTTTTTTTTTTTTTTTTTTTATTTATTTAGCTTTTTTATTTTATTTTTAAACTGTTCCTTCCATTTTTTTTTTCTTTGTTATCATTTTTATTGTTATCTCAGGGAATGTAAATATCCCCTATGATAGCAATAGGCAGTGACAGGTACTCTTTTTTTGAAAAAATTGGGGTCTATTAGACCCTAGATCTTTCCTCTGCCCTCAAAGCATCTGACCACACCAAGATTGGTGTGATAAAATGCTTTCCCAATTTCCCAATGGCGCGGTTTATATCCGGGAGGGGGGACATTCCCTCCCACTGCTTGTAAAAGCAGTCTAGAGGCTAATTACCCACTAGAATTGCTTTTACATGAAAGCCGATCACTGGCTGAAAAGAATGATACCAAGATGATACCTAAACCTGCAGGCATCATTCTGGTATAACCATTCAAAGTCCAGCAACATACTGGACATATATTGTAATCTTTTTTTTTTTTCATGCAGCCTCTTGGCTGAACGAAAAAAAGAGATTGATTGGTGGGTATGCCCACCATTAGAATACCTCCCTTCATCCACCCACTTCTAATGATGGGCATACATGCACCATTTATATATGCCGATGCATGGGGGCATCCTCCCGCAAAAGTTATGCCGTGTACACACGGTCGGAATTTCGACCGTATGTACGTGGCATTAGGAGCCAATCGCTCCTCCCCCCCTGCTGCCCCCATGCTTCGGCACATATGCTCTTTTTTTTAACTGTGGTGGTGAAATCACCTCCTACAGCGTTGGAGTCGCGGCTTTATGTATCGTGGGAGCAAACGCTGTTGCTGTCAAGATAAATAAATCCGCGCTGCAACTGAATGGCGCACCTGAAAACAAAAAAATGCTTAACACTAAAACACAGTAAACAAAATTACATACCTGAAAAGCAAGCATGATAAAACATAATAAAACATTGCAGAATAGAATGGAGTAAAAAAAGAGCAACAATAGAGAGAGAATAGAGAGAGAGAGAGAGAACAATAAAACGACAACTATTTTGTTTTTTTTATTTTTTTGAGATTCACAGGTAAAAAAGCTCCTGACTGTTAGCGACTGAATCAAAACGCTACCACAAAAAAAATGTTACATGTTCACAGCTCGGCGTCCCCGGTCAGATAGACCGAGGCACCGAGCGTGACATCACGCTCTGCCTTCCTGTCTATACAATAGACAGGAAGGGGAAGCTTTTCATTCGCCAGGAGCGATCGCGAGGGGGTGGCCAGAAACCACTGGCCGTCCCCTCGTCCCGGATCGCTCCTGAAGCGATGCCGACCGTCCCCGCCGGCGGAGGGGGTTCCGATCGGACACCCCACCCGCCGGAAGAATGTCACGTACAGGTACGTGATTTTGCCTGTACGTGCCATTCTGCTGACGTATATCTACATGGGGCGGTCGGCAAGTGGTTAAAATGTAGTTATTTCTAGTTTTACTACCCTTAATACTACTGTGTACATGACTATCCTAAGGGGAGGGAGCAGTAGGATTGGAATGATTGCCTTGTTTTGGGTTCAGCTTTAAAGATTATTGCAAAAAAAACAGCAGAAGAATGAGCAAAACAAGAATGTGCTTATGACATCCCTCTCTGTGTTTAACAAAATAAGAGATCTCAAAACATCCTAGCCAAAGATTTAAAACCTATGTAGTGCCCACCACTTTAGGTGGGAGCTATCAGTTTTGAAGATAGGTTAAATTACCAGTACCTTACTGTATTTAGTACAGGTCTGGAGGTTTGTTCTAGGTCAGGGTGGAGTTATAGGTTAGAGGGGGGTGTGACCACCTGTTCATCACCCTGGAAAAACACTCCCTTCTTCTCCAGAGAAGTATCTGGAAAGGAGGCGGGTCAGGCCCTGAAGGACAGGCAGTGTGTATGGGCCCTTGTCCAATTGTTAATTTGTTCGGTCAGGGGCGGGGTCCATACATATACACTGGGGTCACATGTTCCCTGGGGAGTTGGAGATGGGAAAAGCATTAATCCACACAGGCAGAAAAATGTGACGTTAAGGCCCAGGGCTGGAATGCCTGGAAGTACAGTGATTCCAGAGCTGGAAAGCCACGGATCTTCACCGGAAGGTGATGGAGGGTCGGGGACTCCAGAGCTCGAAGGTTTCCATCATGCAAGAAGTAGCTGCAAACCGACCGGAGTGAACCAGGGTTGGCCTGGACCTTTCCTGAGCTGGCCTGGGAAGAAAAGGGCAGGAGGAGAAGGCAGGTGAGGCCTGGGACTGCTAGCGTTTCAAAGTACCACATGTCTTGCGTGTCAGCTCATTAAAGGAGAGGGACTATCACTCATACATCTCAATCCAGAGGCAATGTGTATTCTGTGCATCATTGAGGTGATAGTACATGCCAAAATCTGGAATAAAGTTGGAGTTTTGAACTGTTCTAAATCGTCTGTGTATTTACTAAAGCAGGAGTGGAAGAAGCGGGGGTTAAACCAGCATGTACTGTAATGAACTAACTAGCAGCTCCCAAGGGAGTAGTGCGCTTCATGAAGTTCCCACCGAGATGTTTAACAGTGCATGCTGACCCGTAACCCCTAACAACAGCAAGAAGAAGAGACTTTATTTTTTCCTGCAAACAGTTGAAATTCACTGGGAGTTGTGTGTGTCCCTGTGGCTCAACGCATAAAACATGGACACCAAGAGAGGTTGCGGCCGGAAACCAGGGAGTCGTTGGTTTCTCACAGCAAGGATCACAAAGTGACATTTCGCTGTGCTCTTAGTTAACTGCCGCTTAGCATGAAGTTCAACAGTACCTGCCACCAGGGGTCGCTGGCGCGTACTGCTGAAATGTATTGCTACAGTTCCTCGCACGCCGATCCAGTGAGACAAGATGCGGGCACCGCGCCCTGGAGGAAGGTCCCCATCGAGGTCTGCGTGCCACACGCTGCTCACACAGCGGAGGAAGATGGCGCGGAGTGTCCCAAGTGCTCCCATTGTCTGTCTACCAACTGTGATGCAGGACCTGTTCCTCACGGACACCGGCAATTCGTCTGGAGCTCACCGGTGGCCTGGCGCTTGGTGTGGTGGATGGTGTAGAAAGACTTTGTCTCATCTGTCCCGGCTGTCGGAGGCCCAGCCTGGGAGTCAACGCCTGGGCCCAGTGTGGCCATTGCAGCACACAGCTGACGCGGCTAGGACCGGAACAACAGGAGGTAAAGTACTACTATGCCAGCAGTACCACCGGACTATGTTTGCCGCAAGCTCGGATGACCCGGAGGGCCAGAGAGGGCTTCACAACACCTGCACTGCAAGCAGAGGAGACCCAGACTGACATTCCACCGCCGGAGGTCCAGGTAGGATCAGGAGGGGAGGCCTGTGGTCTGGCTGGGGTACCGGAGGCTGCGGAGGTAGATAGGCAGTCCTCAGGGAATCTCTCCGTAGAGCTGGTCACATGTAAGTCCCCTGTGGAACCTGTCCAGAAGAAGCCACCGTCTAAAGAGGGGGATCTCTTAGGTGAGCTGGACAGGGGAAACAGAGGCCGGGCGATAGACTGGGGGTCGCCAGAGGTGCTGGATCGCTCTGGGTCTCTGGAACACCTGTTTGTGTGGTCCTCACCCGAGGAGGGTGGCTCAAGTGGAGAGGAGGACTGGTTCATGGAGAGCTCCACATTGCTTAGTGTTTCAACCGGGGCTTTGGAAAGCATTGCCACCTTCCCAGCACCCCTCACCAAGTCGTCCACGAACGCACCCCACAACAGGGTACCTACCTTTCAACAGAGGGCTGTGAGGGCCTCTGACTCAGTAGTTCTGCCTGGGCGGGGAAGGCCCAAGGAACTATATAGACTGTCTCGCTTCCAACGGGATGTGCAGAAGAGGGTTGCCCAGGAGTGGGGACTAGACTACCCTTATGTACCAGACAAGGTGATGGACATCGTTGAGGCTTTCCGGGAAAGATGGGAGCAGGACCTTGTCTGGAAATATCTAAATGTCCCTAAACCCCAAAGAACCCCTGACCATGAGATGTGGGTAAGGTTTCAAGACATTTTCAGAGCCGGGTCCCTAGGTTACGCACGCGCGGCAGAGCTGTTCAGCAGCGCACACAGGTACGCGGGGCAGCGGGTGCGCATGCGCGGGTTCACGGCGCTCGGGTATGTGTTCTAGCCCATCCAGCGCGGCTCACGTCTGTGCGCAGCTCTGTCAGAAAGCGGGTGCGCATGCGCACTCGTTCGGATACCCCACCTGACCACTTACCTGGCCTATAAAAGGCCTTCTCCTTCCCTTCATTAATTGCTGGTTTGTTGTCTCTATTTCCTGAGTTCCTGGCTCCAGTCTCCTGTATCCTGTATCCTGTATCCTATGCCTGCCTGATTACCTGTGCTTGACCCGCACCTCCTCTGACCACCGCTGCTGCTACCTGTGTTTGACCCCTGGCTGGCCTCTTGGATATCCTTCTGCCTGATTCCCTGTGCTTGACCCTCGGCCTGCCTTTTGGACATTCTCTTGTTACTTACCTGAGTTTGACCCCAGGCTTGCCTCTTGGATATCCTTCTGCCTGATTACCTGTGCTTGACCCTCGGCCTGCCTGCTGGACATTCTCTTGTTACTTACCTGTGTTTGATCCTCAGCCTGCCTCTTGGATATCCTTCTGCCTGATTACCTGTGCTTGACCCTCGGCCTGCCTATTGGACACTCTCTTGCTACTCCCCTGTGTTTGACCCCTGGCCTGCCTCTTGGATATCCTTCTGCCTGATTACCTGTGCTTGACCCTCGGCCTGCCTGCTGGACATTCTCTTGTTACTTACCTGTGTTTGATCCTCAGCCTGCCTCTTGGATATCCTCTTGCCTGACTACCTGTGTTTGACCCTCGGCCTGCCTCCTGGACATTCTCTTGCTGCTTACCTGTGTGTGACCTCTGGCTTGCCTCTTGGATCCATTGCTGCCTGTTTACCTGTGTTTGACCCTCGGCCTGGCGTTCTGGGCTTCCTACCCACGTATGCACCCCAGGATAATCCTCCAGAGTGTGTTCAGGTTCCTCTACAGCCTCTGCCTCGTGTTGGTCCTGCCAGATGTCTACTTCCAGTGCAGCTTCATCCACTCACGGTCATCATCCCCTCTGCACACCACCTGCAACCCACCTGCTGGCAACCCGTGCATCTTTGTGCCCGGTGCCCTCTGTACCCATTCCAGGGGCATCGTGCACCTAGTCGCAAGGGGAGCAGCTCTCAGCATTTCGGCCCGGGTGAGTACCTGTGACAGTACAAACCAGCCAATGTCCGAGGCCGACAGAGCTGGTTCACCCCTTGAGGCCCTATGCCAGCAGGTGACAGCCTTCACTCAGGCTGTACAACGCCTCCAGGATGGTTACTTCCAAATCGAAGGGCGTCTCCAGCACCTTACCTTTTCACCTAGTCAAGCGGACCTGTCTCCTCCTGCAGCCAGCACCTCCACCTCACGTACCTGAAGGTGCTCCTCCTGCATTTGTCATGACAAACCCGGACCCCAGGGTCCCCACTCCTGAACGTTTTTTCCGGTAACCGGAAGAAATTCCGGGCCTTTAAAAATGCCTGCCTACTACATCTGGCTCTGCAACCTAGGACTTTTCAGCTAGAATCCATAAAGGTGGGATTCATCATCTCTCTGCTCTCTGACGAACCTCAATCCTGGGCACACCATTTGATGGAGCAAAAGAGCCCTCATCTGGACTCTGTAGAAACCTTCTTTTCGGCCATGTCCTTGCTTTACGATGACTCTCAACGTGCAGGCACTGCAGAATCTACCCTACATACCTTGGCACAAGGAAAGAGGCCCGTGGAGGATTACATAGTTGACTTTCGGAAGTGGTCCGCGGATACAGAGTGGAATGAGTCCGCCCTAAAATACCAATTTCGCCTAGGACTTTCCGAGATCTTAAAAGATGAACTGGCTCGGGTGGAGATTCCAAACTCCTTGGCAGACCTTATGCAGTTGGTCAGCAAGCTGGACCGTCGTCTACGGGAACGACGGGCCAAAAAGTTCCAAAACTTCAGGCCTACCTGGATGATGCCCCGGGTTCCTCCTGCACCTGCTCTGAACTCCCGTTCTCCTCGCGGGGAGCCCATGCAGCTGGGCCTGGTTCGGTCTCCCTTGTCTCCTGAGGAGAGAGTTCGTCTATACTGTGGCGGTTCAGGACATTACCCAATCTTTGTCTCTACTGTGTGCCCCAAGTGCTGCCACTGTGCCCCAAGTGCTGCCACTGTGCCCCAAGTGCTTCCACTGTGCCCCAAGTGCTGCCACTGTGCCCCAAGTTCTGCCACTGTGTCCCAAGTGCTGCCACTGTGCCCCCAAGTGCTGCCATTGTGCCCCTAAGTGCCCTCCTCAGACTTTGTTAAGCTCCCATACCAAGGGATTCACTCGATCTCATCTTGTTGTCCCGCTTTTTCTGCAGGTGGCGGAAGAAGTGTTCCAGCTGGGAGCCATCCTTGACTCAGGGGCATGCAGTTGCTTCATGGACTCAACCCTGGTACATAACTTGAACCTCCCCCTGGGCACCAAGGAACAGCTTCTTCAGGTCCAATTGGCTGATGGCTCCTCACCTTGCTCAGGACCTGTGACCCAAGAAACAGGTCCCATCTTGACCTACACAGAGTCAGGCCATCGTGAACTTTTACGGTTTGACATTATTCACTCTCCAATGTTTCCCATTATTTTGGGGTTTCCCTGGTTACAGGCTCATAATCCTCAGATTGACTGGAATCGTAGGGAAGTAGTGTTCTCGTCCCCTTACTGCCTACAACACTGCTTCCTACTACCTATCTCAGAGCCTACCACCTGTCTTACCATGCAACCAAGTCCGAGCTGCAGCCAACATGTTCCAGCAGCTTACCAAGACTTTTCTGACATTTTTGATGAAAAGAAGGCTGATGCCCTACCTCCTCATCGGTCCTATGACTGCCCAATCGATCTCTTACCTCGGGCAGAAATTCCTTTTGGGAGAATCTTTCCTTTATCAGAGACAGAGCTAGAGGCCCTACGTGTCTACATTGACGAAAACCTTGCCAAGGGGTTCATCCAACCATCTTCATCCCCGGCGGGTGCCGGGATCTTCTTTGTGGAGAAAAAAGACGGTTCACTCAGGCCATGCATGGACTACAGAGAGCTAAACAAGATTACCATCAAGAACAGGTACCCACTTCCTCTCATCCCCGAACTTTTTCAGCGCCTCAGGACAGCCAAGATTTTTACCAAACTCGACCTACGAGGGGCATACAACCTGGTACGGATCCGCAAGGGGGATGAGTGGAAGACGGCATTCCGGTCTAGATTCGGCCATTTTGAATACCTTGTTATGCCCTTCGGGCTCTGCAATGCCCCGGCTACCTTCCAACACCTAGTCAACGACATTTTCCGTGAGTATCTGGATAACTTTCTCATTGTATATCTTTATGATATTTTAAACTTCTCAGACTCACTGGAAACCCACCGTCAGCATGTCCGGAAGGTTCTCCTCATCCTGCGAAGACACGGACTCTATGTCAAGGGAGAGAAGTGCGAATTCGAAACAGACACCATCCAGTTCCTAGGATTCATCATCACTACAGGAGGCATCCTCATGGACCCACAAAAGGTGAAGGCCATCCAAGAATGGCCAGCCCCCACAGACAAGAGGTCAGTACAACGTTTTATCGGATTTGCTAACTTTTATCGTGGGTTCATTCAAGGCTTTTCCACAATTGTGTCCCCAATCACCCAGCTCACCCGTCAGCAAATCAAGTTTCAATGGTCTCCCCAAGCACAGGCCGCATTTGACAAACTTAAGGAACTGTTTTCCACCGCTCCCATCCTCAAGCACCCCGACCCAGAACTTCCCTATGTGTTGGAAGTGGACGCTTCTGACACAGCCACCGGGGCAATCTTGTCACAAAGGAGTGGCCCAAAGGCCTTGCTCCACCCGGTCGCCTTTGCCTCCCGAAAATTGAGTCCCCCCGAAAAGAACTATGATGTAGGCGACCGGGAACTCCTTGTGATCAAATTCGCACTTGAAGAGTGGAGATACTTACTGGAGGGAGCTTCCCAACCCATCCTTATTTTCACGGACCACCGTAACTTAGAATATCTCAGAGCTGCAAAACGCCTAAGACCCCGGCAGGCCCGTTGGGCCCTCTTCTTTTTTCCCCCCATTTAAATATCTCAGAGCGGCAAAACGCCTAAGACCCCGGCAGGCCCGTTGAACCGACACGGCTCCAAGAATGGCAAAGCGGATGCTCTTTCCCGCATGTTTCTAAACACTGAGTCCCCGGAAGAACCCGCAAACATTTTACCCTCACACAACTTTCTCCATGCCATCCAACCTGACCTGACAGCAGCCCTTAAGCAAGCCTCCGATCAGATGTCGGTCCCTTCTTTGCCCTTTTTGGAGAAAAGACAGGATCTACTGTGGGCCCATGGCCGAATATTTGTTCCCCCACCAGTTAGGCTCCAAGTTCTGCAGGCCCTCCACGACCACAAGATGTCAGGCCACTTCGGAACTCAAAAGACTGTCGACCGCGTTAGTCGTTCCTATTGGTGGCCGGGTTGGACAAAAGACTGTCAAACCTATGTGCAATCCTGTAGTACCTGTCAAAGGAACAAGGGGACCAATACCAAATCCTGGGGTCTGTTGAGACCTTTATCTGTCCCCGAACGCCCATGGAGAAAAATCTCCATGGATTTTATTGTGGACTTACCCCCCTCGGATGACTTTACCACCATTCTAGTGGTCGTGGACCGTCTCTCAAAGATGGCCCACTTCCTACCCATGAAGGGTACTCCCTCTGCCTCCGCTACCACCAACACCTTTATCAAAGAGGTGGTAAGACTTCATGGGGTCCCAGCTAATATCACTTCTCACCGGGGGGTTCAGTTCACCTCCAAGTTCTGGAGGGACCTCTGTAGAGCCCTGGAAATCAAGTCCTCCATGTCCTCCGCATACCACCCGCAAACCAATGGTCAAACTGAACGGACCAATCAGACCCTCGAACAATACCTTTAGATGTTTTTGCTCCTATTCCCAAGACGATTGGTCCTCCCTTCTACCTTACACAGAGTTTGCATATAACAATTCCCTACATTCTGCAATTAATCAAACGCCCTTCTGGGCAAATTATGGTTATCACCCCTCTTTTCTTCCAGATTCTATTCCAGACATCTCCACCCCGGCGGCTCAGGAGCTGGTCAAGGCTATCCAGGACAACTTCCTCCAGATCCAACAAACCATGAAAGAGGGTCAAAAAGGGTATGAGGTACAATACAACCGGGGCAGGAAGGACTGTCCGGATTTCAAGGTTGGTGAGAAGGTTTGGCTATCCTATCCACAGCCAATTTGAAATTGCCTTGTCCTTCCCGGAAACTTGGCCCCAGGTTCATTGGCCCCTTCGAGGTCAAAAGAGTGATCAACCCAGTTGCTTTTAAATTAATTCTACCCAGCTCTTACAAGATTCATCCAGTGTTCCATGCTTCCCTTTTAAAACCAGTAACTCCAAATTCTTTTCCTAGCAGGCAGATGGCACTTTCCCCACTGGTCACCATTCAAGGAGAAGAAGAGTATGAGGTTGAGAAGATTCTGGATTTTCGTAAAAGGGGGAGACAGGCCCAGTATCTCGTCAAGTGGAAGGGTTATCCCCCTGAAGACAGTTCCTGGGAACCATCCGAGAACATCCATGCCCCTCGAATAATTCAAGAATACCATCAAAGGCACCCCGGACTGGGCATCCGGAGGCTGCCCTTAGGAGGAGGGCACTGTCAGAGAAATATCACGCTTCAGAGCCGGGTCCCTAGGTTACGCACGCGCGGCAGAGCTGTTCAGCAGCGCACACAGGTACGCGGGGCAGCGGGTGCGCATGCGCGGGTTCACGGCGCTCGGGTATGTGTTCTTGCCCATCCAGCGCGGCTCACGTCTGTGCGCAGCTCTGTCAAAAAGCGGGTGCGCATGCGCACTCGTTCGGATACCCCACCTGACCACTTACCTGGCCTATAAAAGGCCTTCTCCTTCCCTTCATTAATTGCTGGTTTGTTGTCTCTATTTCCTGAGTTCCTGGCTCCAGTCTCCTGTATCCTGTATCCTATGCCTGCCTGATTACCTGTGCTTGAGCCGGACCTCCTCTGACCACCGCTGCTGCTACCTGTGTTTGACCCCTGGCTTGCCTCTTGGATATCCTTCTGCCTGATTACCTGTGCTTGACCCTCGGCCTGCCTATTGTACACTCTCTTGCTACTCCCCTGTGTTTGACCCCTGGCTTGCCTCTTGGATATCCTTCTGCCTGATTACCGGTGCTTGACCCTCGGCCTGCCTATTGGACATTCTCTTGCTTCTTACCTGTGTTTGACCCCTGGCTTGCCTCTTGGATATCCTTCTGCCTGATTACCTGTGCTTGACCCTCGGCCTGCCTGCTGGACATTCTCTTGTTACTTACCTGTGTTTGATCCTCAGCCTGCCTCTCGGATATCCTCCTGCCTGATTACCTGTGCTTGACCCTCGGCCTGCCTGCTGGACATTCTCTTGTTACTTACCTGTGTTTGATCCTCAGCCTGCCTCTTGGATATCCTCCTGCCTGATTACCTGTGCTTGTATTTCACCCCCCGGCCTGCCTGCTGGACATTCTCTGTGGTACTTACCTGTGTTTGATCCTCAGCCTGCCTCTTGGATATCCTCTTGCCTGTCTACCTGTGTTTGACCCTCGGCCTGCCTCCTGGACATTCTCTTGTTGCTGGCCTGTGTGTGGCCTCTGGCCTACCTTGTGGATATCCTGCTGCCTGTTTACCTGTGTTTGACCCTCGGCCTGGCTTTCTGGACTTCCTACCCACGCATGCACCCCAGGATAATCCTCCAGAGTGTGTTCTGGTTCCTCTACAGCCTCTGCCTCGTGTTGGTCCTTCCAGGTGTCTACTTCCAGTGCAGCTTCATCCACTCACGGTCAACATCCCTTCTGCACACCACCTGCAACCCACCTGCTGGCAACCCGTGCATCTTTGTGCCCGGTGCCCTCTGTACCCATTCCAGGGGCATCGTGCACCTAGTCGCAAGGGGTACCTGTGACAAAAGTGATCTACAGATATGCTGGACTTGCCTTGGACTGCAAGTGTGCAGACGGATTAGGGTGGGCTATCCGAAGGACTTCCTACACAGGGCAACAGCACCAGTGCCTGGCTGGCTAGTCAAGGACACTATTCTCCACTGCCCCCGTCAATTCCCTTTGCTGTTCTAAAAGTTCTGGACTTCTTTAGAAGCCATTCAGAAAGTTCTCTGGCTTCTTTGTTATACATAATTTGGCGCCTCTGTTCAAATTGCATCCTGCAGAAGTCAGGCTGACTTCTTTTGAGGGGATGGAGGTCTTGACAGGATCACACATGCCATACCATTGTGATGTATTAAATTGTTTAGTTAGTTGGAGAGATAGGTTGTTTTCTCTTGCAGGTGCGGGACGGCTGTCTGAAGAAACACCCGAAGGCCTGGGGTAACGGAAGTATTATCCTCTCGGGGGTGATGCTTTGGTTCTCCTTGAATTTCTCTCTAAAGTTCAGGGATGATAGTTAGGAATTTTGTGAACTGTTTGTAACGTTTGTTGTACAAGTATGCACCATAAACTTACTCAGAATATGAGATGCCTCACTGTTAGAAGGTAGGGTTGTGCTGTTCCTAGTGTGTGGATTATTTTTCCACAACTGGGGACAGTTGTGACTTTAGAGGGGGGTGTATGTAGCGCCCACCACTTTAGGTGGGAGCTATCAGTTTAGAAGATAGGTTAAATTGCCAGTGCCTTACTGTATTTGGTACAGGTCTGGAGGTTTGTTTGGGTTAGGGTGGAGTTATAGGTTAGAGGGGGGTGTGACCACCTGTTCATCACCCTGGGAAAACACTCCCTTCTTCTCCAGAGAAGTATCTGGAAAGGAGGCGGGTCAGGCCCTGAAGGACAGGCAGTGTGTATGAGCCCTTATTAAATCGTTAATTTGCTTGGTCAGGGGCGGGGTCCAAACATATACACTGGGGTCACATGTTCCCTGGCGAGTTGAAGATGGGAAAAGCATTAATCCACACAGGCAGAAAAATGTGATGTTAAAGCGGAGTTCCACCCTAAAGTGGAACTTCCGCTTATCGGATTCCTCCCCCCCCTCCGGTGCCACAATTGGCACCTTTCAGGGGGGTGCAGATACCTGTATAATACAGGTATCTGCACCCACTTCCGGGACTAGCATCCCCGCCCATATCCGAGGATGCCCGCCCCTATCCGAGGATGCCCCGTTGTGTCTTGGGAAACACAGTTCCCAGGACACAGCGGGGACCAATAGAGACGCGCAGCGCGACTCGCGCATGCGCAGTAGGGAACCGGGCAGTGAAGACGTTGCGTCTTCACTTCCTGATTCCCTGACCGAGGATGGCGGCGGGGCAGCGAGAGACGAGCACTTGCTCGTCACATTCTGCCGACACCGCTGGAACCTGGAACAGGTAAGTGTCCATTTATTAAAAAAAATCGGGTGGACATCCTCTTTAAGGCCCAGGGCTGGAATGCCTTGAAGTACAGTGATTCCAGAGCTGGAAAGCCACGGATCTTCGCCAGAAGGTGATGGAGGGTCGGGGACTCCAGAGCTCGAAGGTTTCCATCAAGCAAGAAGTAGCTGCAAACCGACCGGAGTGAACCAGGGTTGGTCTGGACCTTTCCTGAGCTGGCCTGGGAAGAAAAGGGCAGGAGAAGAAGGCAGGTGAGGCCTGGGACTGCTAGCATTTCAAAGTACCACATGTCTTGCGTGTCAGCTCATTAAAGGAGAGGGACTATCACTCATACATTTCAATCCAGAGGCAACGTGTATTCTGTGCATCATTGAGGTGATAGTACATGCCAAAATCTGGAATAAAGTTGGAGTTTTGAACTGTCATAAATCGTCTGTGTATTTACTACAGCAGGGGTGGAAGAAGCGGGGGTTAAACCAGCATGTACTGTAATGAACTAACTAGCAGCTCCGAAGGGAGTAGTGCACTTACTAATATTTTTTATTTTTTTTTCACAATTTTTAACTTTGAAAAAACTGTTTCACAAGACACTCGATTGCATGCAACATTAAGACTTACTTTAAATATTGCAAAAAGGTTTGTACTGTATATGCAGCAGATTGCATTCATGGTCATACAAAGTCCTATAGCAACAAGAAAGACAGTTCTCATATGCTATGCAATTCTCATCCGTGAGTTCTTAATTAAATTTTCTTAATTTTGAGTTACATTTTGTGTTATATGAGATATTGTATATGTATATTTTTTTGGAACTAAAAAGTTAATCCTTAAAGTGGTTGTAAAGGCAGAAGATTTTTTTATCTTAAGGCATTCTATCCCTTAAGATAAAAAGTTTTCTGTGTGCAGCAGCCTCCCTCAGCCCCCCTTATACTTACCTGAGCCCCGTCTAGATCCAGCGATGTTACAGTTCTGTCTCGGCCCTCCAGGACTCCCTTCCTCATGCGGGGACCCGCAGTGCAGCTATTGGGGATGAGGCGTGTCCCTCGGGACGCAGTTCATCCCAGATCAGTGTAAAGAGCCAATAAAAATGGTCTCTTTACCACGTGACCGGGTGTGTCTAATCACAGCCGGTCACATACATTGTCCTCGTGCACGGCGATCAGGGACGAGGCTTGTCACACTGACACAGCCCATCCTCGATCGCGGTAAAGAGCCAATGAAATTGGCTCTTTACCACGTGACCGGCTGTGTCCAATCACAGCCAGTCACAGAATGTCAACAAACTGCAGTAACAAGCTGTTACCGGGCTCTCCTCCTCACACACTGATCGTGTGTGAGGAAGAGATTGCGGTAACAGGTTGTTACAGCCTACAGTATACACCAAACACACTGATTGCCCCCGCAATAAAGAGGACCTGTCACCACCCATCCGAGTACCTGTCACCAGCCCATTTGAATACCCCAGTACCTGTCACCAGCCCATCTGAATACCCGAGTACCTGTCACCAGCCCATCTGAATACCCGAGTATCTGTCACCAGCCCGTCTGAATACCTGAGTACCTGTCACCAGCTCATCTGAATACCCGAGTACCTGTCACCAGCCCATAAGAGTACCCGAGTACCTATCTGCAGCCCATGCCTCATAGAATATACTCCGGGGTGTTTGCTTTCCAAAATAGAGTCATTTTGTGGGTAATTCCACTGTCCTGGTGCTCCAGGACCTTCAAAAGTGTGATAGGAAGGAATTCAATTATATGTGTAATTTATGCTCTTAGAAAGCCTGAAGGTACTACTTCAATGGTGGACCTCTCTATGTGGCAAGGCTGTGTAAAAGTCTCACACATGTGTATTGCCATACTCAGGACGAGTAGCAGAATGTATTTTGGGGTGTAATTTTTGTTATGTACATGCTGTGTGTTAGAAATATCTTATAAATTGACCACTTTCTGTAAATAAAAAAAAAAAAAAAATTTCACTGTGGGATACGGTGGGATTTCTGGTTTATGATGAATACTGGCTGCCATAGCTAGAGCCGGAAGGGGTGACAGCGCACTCCAGGTCGGACCAGCGGTTATCAGATTGGCATGAGAGCCAGTATTTCATTTGGTCCAGTACTGCTGCTCGGTAGTATATCTGTGCGTTAGGTAAACCCATCCCGCCCAAGTGTTTGGGTTTATATAGTTGTGCTAAGGCTATTCTAGGTTTTTCTCCCGCCCAGATAAAAGTGTTCAGCATTTTAGATAGTTGAGTGAAAGTTTTTTGGGGGACAGGGACAGGCAATGTCCTGAAATGGTACAGTAGTTTAGGTAGTATCTGCATTTGGTATGCAGCTATCCTCCCCACCCACGATAGTTGCACTTTGGCTATGTGGTTCATTTCATCTTCAAGTTTATTCAGTAGTGGAGGGTAATTGTGGAGATATGCATTAGCAGAGGAGGAGGGCAGCTGCTCCCCAAGAGAGGTGATGGAGGGGGGATTCCAGTTACAGGGGAATATGTCTTTAACCATTTGCCTACCAGGCACGAACACCCCCTTCCTGACCAAGCCATTTTTCAGCTTTCAGCACTGTTGCATTTTGAATGACAATTGCGCGGTCATGCAACAATGTACCCAAATAACATTTTTATCATTTTTTCCCCACAGATAGAGCTTTATTTTGGTGGTATTTGATCACCTCTGCAGTTTTTATTTCTTGCGCTATAAACAAAAGAAGAGGGACAAGTTTGAAAAATCGCAATATTTTTTACTTTTTACTATAATAAATATCCAATTTTTCTTTTTTTTTTTTTTTAAACAAATTTTTTTCCTCAGTTTAGGCCGATACGTATTCTTCTACATATTTTTTTTACATATTAAAATTAGAATGGACTTTAGAATATACCTTTATATTATATTTCATACATTTTTTAATTGAAATATCTATCATTATCTATACAATTTTTTTCATATTTTTCACTTACATATTTTTCTTATTCATTTGATTATATTTTACTATTATTATTATTATTTTTTATTTTATTATGAGACCGTATTATGTATTATATATTTATCCAATGATATATATACACTATGTTGCATTACACATGATGTAGCATGGTGAGTATATATAATCTTCTAATGACTAACACCATATACCGAAGGAGGTTTATTCCCCAAACAACACTTGTTAAAGGTAAGAGACTTAGCAGATTATTTGCCATCCGTTTTTTGTCCGGCTACTGGTCACTAAAATGCCCCCTCGTTTTTGCTCTATTTAAAGGGGCTTTAGGTACCTCACTCTGGCCTCCCTATTCTCTGGATAGTTATCTGTCCTGGCTGGCACCCTGAGTTGATGCAGACCCTCAATATAGGTAAATATATACCTGGCATATGATGACCAGTCTGCGGTCTACTGATGGTAACTATATCTGTATAAAATTTCCGAGATGGATAAAGGACTTTTCCCTTTAAAATTTCTTATAGATTCAAACTTGGATTTTCTTTTGGCAGTTATGAGCACTTTGTTTGTATGCTCCTTTATATGCTCCTATTATCTTTCCAAGGAATCATTATCCAGGTGGGTTTTTCCATTCTTTCGGATAATATATACTTATATATTCTCTTTTAATATCTTAACAAATTTAGTATCTATATTAATGTACCCCATAGATGGATTACCAAACTGATATAGTTTTGGACACTTTTTCCCTCTCTATGATGCACTCGATACAATCCCATGTATTCAACATTTTTGTGGACTGCAGAGCCCTCTCCCGGGACTTTCAGGTCAGCATTTGAGCCCATTAGCTCCACCCACTTTTCAATTATGTGATGTTCATCTCTACATTATCTTATTAAAATAGTGTAAATTGTTGTGTATTTCAATGTTCTGACTGTATTTTTTCTATTTTAGTAAATATTAATTGACATTATCTAACTCTCCTGAGGAAGCCCAAGTTCGGGTGAAACATGTTGAGAAAAAGAGCAATAAATGAAAAGTTCATCTCTGTTTAGTGATGTATGGTTTTTAAAAAACGTTTTCATGGACATTTGATGTCAATTATGCAATATCAATTTATATTGTGAAATTTAATAAAACTTTTTTCTATTTATGTAATCTTTCTGTATTTTTGCGCCTTAAAAGTCCCATTTCTGTTCTTTGAACTAAAATTTTAACACCATATACCATCAAATGTATTATACATACAAATTACATTAATTCCTATAGTGGATATATTTTAATAGCATTATGATGTGCCATATTTTAGGAATTCATTGAAAATAATCACGATTTTGCAAAGTTTATTTCTGTTATTTATGATGTATATTACATATAGTATGTTCTTTACATGGTGCTTTGTAATAAGTACTACACAAACAATTGTTTTAAATAGAGTAGATACTATATAAGCAGAATGTTTTTATTGAGATTTATATTAAAGCTAGATTTAGTTTAAAATGCCGTTATCATATAACCCCATCTGTTTTTTGTAGATATGTCTTGTTCTGTTCACTCCCAGCTCCTGGTCTGTTTGATGCCATTGGTTCATGGTGAGAGAGGGCGGGGGTATTACAGCATATAATGACACAATATATGATGAGGGCGTTACCTGAAGAAGGAGGCCGCGCCTCCAAAACATGTTGTCCATGGCATTTGAACGAACTATACGAAAGGAGTCAGCTGCACCACTGAGCTCCCCCTCCCTCGGTCTCGAGTGACGTCACACAAGCGCCGGCTGGTCCGTGCGAGTGTTCAGAGCGGAGAGTGGTTGAGCTAATAGGCGGCTTATGCAGGCTGAAATCCATCTCATGCAGCAAGTCTCAGTGAGCCAACTTATCTGTACAGAGCAGGAGAGGAAGTTGCTGTGGAGCTGTAAAACACCGGATGGCAGTGAGTGCAACCTTCGTATTCTACATATTTTAACTTTTTAATAAACAATAACACACTAGGGTTGGCGTGCGCTCTCTCTTGTTCCCTATACATTTCTACATTGATTTGCAACACCACCAAATGAGCAGCAATAAAAGTTAACATTCAAGGAGAACGGTTCCACCTTTTTCAAAATACTAAACTGGCTTTCTCCAAATCTACTACTACCAATGACTATAGAGAAAAGCTTCCCCTGCACTTTTCCCTCTTTGAATTATGCTATGCTGTTCTTTTACTGAATCCTCCTGTTTACTGTCCATTTCAACACTACATTCAACTCTAAGGCCCCTTTCACACTGGGGCGTTTTTCAGGCGCAACAGCACTAAAAATAGCGCCTGTACAGCGCCTGAAAAAATCCGGCCCCATTCACTCCAGTGTGAAAGCCGGAGGGCTTTCACACTGGAGCGGTGCGCTAGCAGGACGGCCAAACAAGTCCTGCTAACAGCATCTTTGGAGCGGTGAACCCTCCCCTATACTGCTCCTACCCATTGAAATCAATGGGACACCGCGGTAATACCCTTTTTAACCCCCGTTTTAACCCTATTCGGCCGCTAGCGGTGTGGTTTTAACCCCCGCTAGCGGCCGAATACCGCGGCTAAAACGACGGTAAAGCAGCGCAAAATATAGCCCTGCTTTACCGTCACCGCCGCTTCCGCCCCAGTGTGAAAGGGGCCTAACATCCTGGTTTATTTTTTGTCTCACCATGCTGCCCATGATAGTGATAAAGTAATTGAGGTTTTTAATAACAATATTAATAGACTTTTTCTTGCCCTACTTTTTGGGTGATTTGCCTTTCTTTTACTACTTTTCTACTTGCTTCTGCAGACTATCATATTTGCAAGATAAACTCAAAAAAAATACTATGATTTGGATGAGGATTAGATAAACTATGAGCAGATTCAATCTGCAGAACAGAACAGGATGTGAAATTTACAAAAAAAAAATATTTATTTACTAAGCAAGGCCTAGTTTAACAATGAACTTAATGAAATTAATTTTCCACTTTACAATCTGAAAGTTTTGACCTATTTTTCTGCACTGTCAGTTGCTGTGCAGATCCTTCAAAATCCCTCATAGGTGTATAGTTATGTACATTTTCATCTTTCCAACCAGTAGCGAATGGACTTCATCTGTTAGTATTGAAACACAAACATGTTGAGTTGCTGGGTTTCTACACAAAAAGGAACCCATTTTTTTTTTTTAAAGAATGAGGTCTATTGAGTATTTTAATATAAATACACATACATATGTATAGAAAAAAAGATTCATAAAGCAATATTGAAGGCACTTCAAGACATGGGAAAGCCACTATAATCCAGTCCATGCTAATAAAATGTATTTAATACTTCAAGACAATTCCGTAATAGCTTAGTGAAAGTAGTACAAATGCAGGTAATTACCTGGCTACTGTAAATGCCAGAAGCAAGATGGTCCCCAAAACCTCCACCAAGTGAAGAAAGAGAGAGTTTAAAGCAAGAGGGAGAGATAGAGGAAATAAGACGAGAAGGGTAGGAAAGGGAGGGCAACTAGTTTGGAGCCTGTCTATTGATTCCCTCAATTTGTAAGAGGCCAATACTATATTAAAAAATAAAAACCAAACTGAAGTTTGGTTGAGCTAGAAAAGTCAGTCCAGGTGCACCATGTATCCCTAAACTTTGAGTGACATTCTTGTAAGCCCATTGTTAATTTCTCCAAACTCATAATATGGTTACGTTTGTCTACTCGTTCCCTAATACAAGAAATTGTAGTCATTCTTCTATGCCAAACAGTTCCCATGATTTTGTGACATAAGTTAAAGATAAATCTCCATTAGTTTCTAATAAGGGGACAGGGCCACCAGAAATGAAGCATAGTGCCTCCATCTTTCCCACATCTCCAACAGTGGTCAGAGAATGATCGGAACATCCTGTGTAACATGCCAGGGCATCTGTACCATCTAGGTAATATCTTATAGTTTCTTTCTTGTATTTGGCTGACTTTACTTGATTTAAAGTTCAAAAAGGAGCATTCCTCACAATCATCTTTTGAGATGGGGTGTCCCAGTTTCCCTTTCCCATGGTCTGATATAGTAGGGTCAGTTTGGGACTGCATGCGATAACAGGATATGGAAGAGTTGAGATACAACACAGAGGCAATCAGTGATTTAAGGCAGAGGGATTCAAAAGGGAGTAGATCCCTGGACAGTTGATAAATGGTAGCAAGGTGGGTTAGGGTATAGAAATTATTTGGATATAACAAAGCCATCCACCTCGTTGAAGAAGATCTATAAGGTAAATTACTATCAATGGTTTAAAGCCAGAAGAACACATGATGTAATGCTTGATTCGGGAAGGCTCAGATGCAATCCAAAAAAATTGTTACATTGTAAATCTTGCGGAAATTGAAGATTGAAGAAGTAAGGGGCCTGGATCTGTAGAAATTGTATATTTTCAGATTGCAGAGATCCAAACATCAAGAAGTGATACAACTAAGGGGGTAAAGGATCAAGCAGTGAGGTTGTGTTGGCCGAATCCAAGCAGAAAAAAAAACGAGTTTATTTAAGTTGTGCAAGCACCAGGCTCCAGTGGCATTGCTATGGGGGTGCGGGCCGCACCGGGTGTCACCTGCCAGATGGGTGACACCAGGCGGCCGCCCACCGATACATACTGTACTAAATGGCTTCTGCTGGCGAGTGTGAGCAGGACACCAAGCCGTGTGGGGGAGGCTGCCTGTAAACACTCCCCCGTCTTAAGCTGTCCCTCTGGGATCTCCAATGTCTTCGGAGGCAGCCGGAGTAGGTGGGCGGAGCTGGGGGTGTGGCTGCCCTCTCCACTCCTCCCACAGACTCCTTCACTCTGGCTGATCCCACAGCTGAAGGAGAAAAAGGTGAGAACACAGCAGCCCGAGTGTCTTCATCTCCAGGCATGCTGTAAGTTACTGCACACATCACTACATAGAGTCCTAACCTGCCACTATACCACCCCAACCTGCCCTATGCCACCCCATCCTTCCCTTCACCACCCCAACCAGACCTTTGCCACTGCAACCTGCCCTATGCCACACCAGCCTGCCCTATACCACCCCAACCTGCCCTATGCCACCACAGCCTGCCCTATGCCACCACAGCCTGCCCTATACCACACCAGCCTGCCCTATACCACCCCAACCTGCCCTATACTATCATATACAGGGGCCATTTGGGGTGTGCCCCGTGACCGTGCACTACCTGAAGTGTGCTGGGCAGGATAAACAGGAGGGGGGGTGACACCATGTTTTGCTGCAGCAGGTGACACCAACCCTAGTGACGCCACTACCAGGCTCAGAGTGAAAGTAGACTTTATGTTCTTGAAAAGGTAGCACATTATATGTGTCTGATAGTGTGCTTTCATAAAATATAATTCAGTAGTTGTGCTAGTCAAAGAAGTGCCACACTGGTACCACAAATGGCTTACAATTAGATGTGGAAGGCCTATCAGAACATGAGGAAAATGATTATGCAGATATCTGAAGGTGCATCAACAGATTCTGAACTTAGTAACACAAAGGCATAACTTACAATGAATTAACTGATTCTGCAAATGTGAAAAACACATAGGAACAAATTACAGACTCTGCCGGTGTGGATGATATAACACAGCCAGATATTACAGATTTCACATATGCAATGCACAGAAGGCATGTCTGCACAGAAGAAAAGAAGAAATGAGTAGCGCTAGACCAAAAAAAATACATAAAATAAATGTTCATGTAATGTGTTAACCATGTAGTGATCATATATTAAATGAACCTACATATATTAATACCTGTGAAAAAAAACAGAAACCAAAATACCAATATAAAAGTGTATAAACAATCATATGTGTATAGACAATCGCACGAAAAATCGCACTAGATAATATTGAATGATGTTGTGATAGATGCAAATTGTGAACAAAAAAATAAGTAAAATTAATAGTTAGTGCAAGTCCAAATAAATCTTCAAAAAATCCACCCGTGCAGTGACTGGCAAATGAATCAGTCCATTTCTGTGAATGAAAAAAACTTCAAAACTGTCCCACGTGATCCACCACCAAGAAAGGGTTGAGATTTACTTCTTACCAGAAGCAGTTGACATCCCACTACAGGGTGTCACACATGCCTTTGTAGAGATATTCCTCTTTAAGTTTCCCTGGAGATATGGCAAACACCAGCAGCCTAATAGTACAGTTCACGGTTCGATTGCCCAGAATAATTCTCATGGATCAGCACATAAAATGAAATGAAGGGGGGACTCGCATAGTGTAAGAAAACCCAATGCATTTATTTAAAAATAAACTGGTTGCACTTACATCAATAAAAAGCAGTTAAGGCCTTTAAACGTGGTGCGCCGGCCGGACACACCAATACACAGACCCGTCCTCCCAGATCATCCAATAATGCAAGTCGAGGTGACGTCAGCGCGTCGCTCCGCCCTACCAGTTCCGCAATACAGTTGCGTCGTCCAGGGGCACGTCATCCGCAGTGCCCCTGGACGACGCAACTCTATTGCATCTATAACAACATCATTCAATATTATCTAGTGCGATTTTTCGTGCGATTGTCTATACACATATGATTGTTTATGCACTTTTATATTGGTATTTTGGTTTCTGTTTTTTTTCACAGGTATTAATATATGTAGGTTCATTTAATATATGATCACTACATGGTTAACACATTACATGAACATTTATTTTATGTATTTTTTTGGTCTAGCGCTACTCATTTCTTCTTTTCATTTGTTATCACTGTGGTTATGTTTTACAAGTTGAGTTGCAGCTTCTGGCCAGGCTTTCTCAAGCCTCTGTATTGTCAACATCTAGCCATACCCTTTCCCGGGTATATTTCCCGCAGCGCAGTTTCTTTTCCCATTTTCTATGTCTGCACAGAAGATAACATTTTCTACAGCTTTTTTAACCATTTGCCTACCAGACACCTTCTTCCTGACCAAGCCATTTTTCAGCTTTCAGCGCTGTCGCATTTTGAATGACAATTGCGCGGTCATGCAACACTGTACCCAAATACATTTATTTTTAAATCTTTTTATTGAGTATAAAAACATACAAACAAATAACAAACATCAGTAAACCTGCCACAGCTTTGGAATAGACCCATGCAGGAGTCAGTGCCAGCCGGCAATTGGACTGCTTCCATTATTAGTGACAAATAGCTGTAGCACATCTACAAGAAAAGAACATACAAACAACCTAGTGTTGTGTTGGCTCCCGCTCAATTGAAATATCTAAGGATCAGATCTTTCAGTGAAGACCCAAGGGACCATAATAGATAGCAAATGAACCTGTATCAGAGTTTATAACTCACAAAAAGGCACCCAAATACATTTTTTATAATTTTTTCCCCACAGATAGAGCTTTATTTTGGTGGTATTTGATCACCTCTGCGGTTTCTATTTCTTGCGCTATAAACAAAAGAAGAGGGACAAGTTTGAAAAAACATAATATGTTTTACTTTTTATTATAATAAATATCCATTTTTTTTTTTCCTTAGTTTAGGCCGATACGTATTCTTCTACATATTTTTGGTAAAAAAAATCGCAATAAGCGTATATTGATTGGTTTGCGCAAAAGTTATAGCGTCTACAAAATAGGGGATAGATTTATAGCATTTTTATTATTATTTTTTTTTTACTAGTAATGGCGGCGATCTGCGATTTTTATCATGACTGCGACATTGTGGCGGACATATCGGACACTTTTGACACATTTTTGGGACCATTCACATTTATACAGCGATCCGTGCTATAAAAATGCATTGATTACTGTATAAATGTGACTGGCAGGGCGCCCCCTAGTGGCCAAAATGTAAGCGATGTCATATGACGGCGTCCAGCCACAAGAGCCGCACCGCTCCGCCGTCAATTGACAGTGGGCGGTCGGCTACAGGTTAAACATGAAGTAGGTTTGTTACTGTCAGAACCATTTTTTTCTTTTGGTGCCTCCTACAATTTTCTCAATTGTGGATACTTGTGGTCACTTTCTTTTAGAAGACATGTGAACATGACCTATTGACCACACATAAAATACTATTAATTAAATGTTACCTGAGATTATGGGGCGGATTTACAAAAGTCTCAGTTCACTTTGCAAGGGAAGTTACAGTTTGCAAGGGCATTTTCCCCAGAGTTTAGTGAATAAGGTGAAGCTTGACTGACTTTCATCATCCAATCGTGTGCAAGCAAAAGCCAAATATTCTTGTTAAGAAGAAAATATAGTGTCAAATTCTAATATTATGTACACTGCTCATTATATTTTGTTTATAAAGTCGCCTGAGAACTCATCTGTGGGAGTAGAGCTCAGGAAAACGGTTCACAGTGTTTTTTTTATTTTTTTATTACATGGCTTTTTTATTACATTGTATACATGAAGATAAAACATTTTGTAAACACCATCTGTCTCAGTGCAGTGGGACCATGTTATAACCATTAGGTGAAAGAAGGCTTATTATACCATAAAAAACTAAAATGTATTTCAGTATTTATACTCAGCACTATACAGTATATTTACCTAAATGCAATGTGGATGCTTCAGGAACATTTTGAGAGATGCCATAACTGCATTGCACATGAATTGAGAGCTTACCTATGGTTGAAGCTAAGGGGAACCTTTAAGATTCATGAAAAATTATTCACACTGGTGTGCAACTGTAATGAGCATTAAAAAGTATGTTACTGCAACACTTGCTGCGAATAGGCTCTTTTGCATCATGCGCTATATCAGGTTTTTGGCTAATTTGTCATGCAACAGCCCATTGACTTGAATGGGCTGCCTGTCACACAACAAGCATGCCAAAGAAGCTCAAGTGTGTGTATAGTGTAATTATTCTGCGCTCACCCAACCAACAATACAATCAAAAACCATAAAAAGTTATGTGAAAAAAATGATGAAATTTATAAAAAAAAATATATATATACTGTAAGTAGGTACTGTAAGTAGGTATGTGTATGTTGCTATTTCCAAGAATTAAATACTCAATTCATTGTGTGTTTAAAGAAGCTCAAGTACCATTTTTTGGCACTGAACCAAGCGTGTTCGGCGACGTGCATTTTTCACACACGTTTCTGCCCATATTTCTATGTCACTCAGATGCGAATGTAGCCTAAGGCTGGATTCACACCTATGCAGTTTTAGTGCTTTTTGCATTTTGCAGATTTGCACTACAGTTCATTTACCATGGTTTCCTATGGAACACGTTCTGTAGTACAAATCTGCAAAATGCAAAAAGCACTAAAAATGCATAGGTGTGAATCCAGCCTTAATGTTAGGGCCCTTTCACACTGATGCGCTTTTGATGCATTTCAATTGACTGAGGCCTGGTTCACACCTATGCATTTTTTTGTGCGTTTTCAGTTTTCCTTAAACACACTACGGTCCATTTAACATGGTTTCCCATGGATGTAGTTCACATCCATGCATTGTATGGAATGGGCCCAGGGATTTTTTCTGTTTTTTGGTTCTATAGACTTTAATGGATCAAAAATGTGTAATGAAAAATGCAAAACGCACCCAGAATATGCAAACTGCAACCTGCATAGGTGTGAACCAGGCCTTACAATGTGTCTTTTTTGGTGTGCTATTGAAAAACTGCACCAAAGATGCAGCATGTAGGACTTTTCAAAGCACAGCACATGTGCAGTGTGAACAATTACGTAGGATTAAGGCTGGATTCACATCTATGCATTTTGTTTTGGAGCATTTTTGCAGTGCTTTTTGCGGTGCTTGCCGCGTTTTTGAACATGTGTTTTTGCCGCGATTTTGCCACGTTTTGCGTTTTTTTTTTTTTCATTTTTTTTTTTTACACTGTGGTTGCTTAGCAACCAGCTATATACAGTGTAAAAAAGGAAAAAAAAAAATGCAAATCGTGGTTTAAAACGCGGTAAAAATGCGGTACTTGCATTTTGGATGCGGGTCCATTGACTTCTATTACATGCAAAACGCTGCATTTTGCATGAAAAAAAAGTCCCTGACCCTTTCCAAAAACGCAGAGGCACAAAAATGCATTGATGTGAACATGTTCCATAGGAACCCATGTTAAAAAATTTCCCTGCATTTCTGCAAAATGCATAATGCATCAAAAAATGCATTAGTGTGAATCAAGCCTTAATGGGGAATAGTTTTCCCCATTAAAACTTTTGCTTTCCTGAAGAAGCATGGCAAAAGCGCACCATTGTGAAAGCGGCCATATGGACTATGGCAATTTATACATTTCGACTATGTTCTGTTTATTCAACAATAACTTTGACATTACTTAAAATAACAAAGTAATCCATATATATACTGAATAAAAACTGTAATAAAACTTAAAATATTTGTAGTTTGATCAGTGTTAGTTTAAAAGAATTGTGTTTTTGTAAATAAAAAAAATAAAGATTTTTTTTTTTAATAATACTAAAATTATATGTTCCAAAGCATAGCAAAGCTATTTACAGATGAAATAAAATGCTTTATATTTCCTATCAGTTTTGCACAGAGCCCCGAGTTGGATTTTAAGAGGTTTTATCTACTATAGCAATAGAAGCATCAGGTATGTTGGGCTAAGTACAGAAATCACGTAAAAGCTTGACTAATTCATTGCAAGTTTCCGGAATCAGCTGCTCAGAACAGACCATCAGGTAATGAAGCAAAAGGTAATACAGCTTTGTCAACTAGACTTTCATCAAAGTTGCATATGCTGTTTATTTAGATTGCACATTTGCTGATGAAGTCACCTGTGAAGCATAGGCTGTTTATTTCTTGGATACAGTTGGTGAAACAGATCATAAAAGCAGTTAGTCACTAGCATATGTGAAAAGGTCCTATGTTAGCCTTTTGTAGCAACCTCTTATGCCTGGTACACACAATGAGATTATCGGACGAATGATTGCCCGTTTTTTCCCATGCTAATCTCATATCGAAAATGAAGGGTTTACTAAAGTTACAAAAATTCTCGTGCGACAGAATTACATCAGAAGTGAAGTAATGTGTTGTAGCGTATTTGAATTGTATTTTCGAACGACAACTGTACTAATTAAACAAAAATCCTATGATCTGGTATCATACAAGAAAAATTTTTGTCTGGTCGTCTTGTCCGATTGGATGATTTTGCATGAATTGTCCTCTCAGCTCTGTGTACTAATGATCAGATTATCGTACAATTGCTTTGAAAAGGGTATTTTTAATACGATTTTCTGATCGTGTGTACGGGCCTTTTGGATGGGTTGATAGGTTAAGTAAATTTAGTTCTTGTGGCTTTCCTGTAATCAGCTGAGCAGTTTGTGATTGCTTTGGCTCTGCAGAATGCAGATTTGATTGCTTCCTCCTGTTTTGCAGAGACCTCCAGAATATAGTGGCTTGGAAGAGTCAAATAAGCAGCTTGAATATTTGTGGTTCCAGCCAATCCCTGGGGCAGGTTGCCCAGAAGATGGCTGGGGGAGTGCATAAATTTGGAGCCTGAAGGGCTGCTGCTCTTCTAGGCAGTCCAGCTGAAGATTCTGCTAGTGTCTTCGAGGTCCAAGCTGTGTATAGCTGGGGACCTATTCTGCTGCAAATTCTTTGATCGCTAAAAGATAGAGGGGTTTCACTGGGCTTCCCCGCTGACAGCCGAATGAAAGAAAAAACATTGCGGGCAATAGAAAAAAGTGATCCTAATCCATACCATGCCCTTGTTAAGCACTGTTATGTGTTCCCGCACCACAAAAAAAAAACAACCAGAAAAGTGCAGCGCTACCTTACTAATCAATAACTTAACAATAATGGTGAAACCCTCTAATATATGGTATTCTCAATATCGCCACAATACCAGTCTCTGTCAGTGCTGGGACAAGGCCATTTGGTGGCCAGGGCGAAGATGGCAAACTGCCCCCCCCCCCCACGTTTTTAAGAAAGAATAAATGTTGACGTATAAGTGCGTGCGGCGGTCCTTAAGTGGTTAATGTATTGCCATTGGTCACTAATGCATATAAATGCAATAAAAGCATGTTTGGTGTGCACAAGAACTGTGGCATGTGTGTGCAGTGTATATAATGAATAGACTAAAGTTCTATTTACCCTTGCCTCTTTAATCTCTTTCCGCCAACGTGGCGCATAGCCTCTCAACAGGTGGGCTTTGATGTAGAAAGGCCAAATATATGCAGCCTTATGTAAACACTTTTATGTGCTGAGAGCACGCGCACTGTGCACTCCCACCACAGTCACGGGCGAGGACCGGAAAGTTCCTGATGCATACTCATGATCAAGATCTGTTCGATCATATGACCGATGTGACAGCCAATCACAGCGGTCACATGGTCCGAATGCTCGCCTCCACCTCCTGGCATTTAGAAGCTCCTAAAGGGTCGGGAGATGGTGGTGGGAAGGAGTTCAGCTACTCCTAATTTAAGAGCTTGTTTACACTCATAGGTGTGTCTGAGTGCGCGTGCTTTTTTTGTTCATTGCCATGTGCGGGCACTGCGGTACCATACATTTTGGCAAGTACAAACACGTGATCCCCATAACTAAGCTCCGGGGGCGGAGCGAAAAACATTGGGGGAGTGGCCTGGCAGGAGCCCAGGCTGAGGTTTCCTCTTTCATTATTGCCATAGGACTTCGTGGATATGTGTCATTAGGGTTCTTTTCCCCCTTACTTTCAGTGACTACAGGAGCTGGGATGAGCTCCATTCCTCGCTGACACTCCCGCAGTGGAGGGAAATCATTCACATTACGCCCCGTATTTATTGAGCCTGAGCGGCACACTAACAGTGAACATGTGTGCGTCTGCTAGATGCGAGGGGTTGCCATGAAGAATACTACCCATGTGCATCTGCCAAAAGCAGCATGTTTTTGTGTGATGCGGGAAATTGCACAATTTTGCATGTGTTTCTGCACCTCACCTGGTGTGAACAAGCCCTTACTGAAATGTGACTATGCCCACTGTTCACCATGACATGCTCTTTGTACTTCATCATTTCTCTCTTCAGAGTGCTCCTAGCAAATCTCATAACTCCTAATTTTTCACCATATTTATTACTGTTGGGTATAGATTGATGCCAAATGCAGTTGTGACACTCTATGCCCTGCATTCTCCGGGGTAAATGCAAACTTTTTTAAACTTAATGGCTGATAGAACTCTCTGGAGCCTGGACTTCTAAATGCAAGGCCACAATGGATAGGCTGGATACTCTTTTTTTTTTTTTGTGTGTGAAGGACCCTATTAGAGGTAAAGTACATTTTGTCTCAGCTGTAACCGAAAAACACTAAGGTAAATGACAAAAGCCATCTGGACTAAGCTCATGCCATCACCAGTTTGTACTGTGTACTCATTAACTCACTTCAGTATTTAATTAGCTCATGCTTCATTGCCCTCCTTGACTCTTTCCTGCCAGGCTGCAGAACACTCTTATGAGTCTATAAGTTTCCAAACATGTACATGTCAGATGATAGCATATGAAATATGTACATGTGCGCTTTATTTGTCTTAAAGAAATCAAAAATATTTGAATTTAAGAAAATGCATGTATATGAACATTCAAACCCTAACTGGTGGTATTCATTTGCTGTTGTCTCTTCCACATAATGGTTAAGACATGATCAAACAGACAGATGGTGTTTGCAAAGCATCATGTCTCCATATAAACAGGCACCAAAACATTGACAGTACACCCACAGGTTACTTCACGTATACTATTCATCTGTTCCTCACAGCCATTCTATTTCCCAAGACTCTAACTAGGGCCAGTTCTAGCCCCAAGCAAGTTGGGCAGCTGCCTAAGATTCCATTAAGCTGAGAGTGCCAGGGGGAGAGAAGCATATACTGTTCATTTACCTCAGATCAACTCACCTTGGCTCAAGAATATGCAACTTCTCCAATGGCTACAGTAAAGCCTTGTTTATTTTTTTTGTCTGATGGTGCATACACACGATCGGACTTCCCGACGGAAAATGTTCAATGACAGGCTGTTGGCGGTAAATCCAACCCTGTGTATGCTCCATCAGACAATTGTTGTCGGATTTTTCACAGACAAATGTTGGATAGCGGGTTTTACAAATGTGTGTTGTACAAAGTACAAAGTACAAACATGCATGCTCGGAAGCAAGGACGAGCCAGAAGCGGTCGGTCTTGTAAACTAGCGTTCGTAATGGAGAATTAACATTTGTGACGCAGCAAATTATGAAATCTCCAAATGCAGTGCACAATTCTCTTCTTCTTTAACCCCCCTGGCGGTATTCCTGAGTCTGGCTCGGGGTGGAACTTCAGTACCATAAGCGGTAACCCCGAGCCAGACTCGGGATCGCATTGCAGGATACAGGGAGACTTACTTACCTTGTCCCCTGAATCCTGCAATGTCTCCCCGCTGTGTGTGCGAGCTCCTCCTCTCAATTCACACAGTGCCCGAGTGCCGCTGAGCTCCGTTCCCTGCGACGTTACGACGCACGGGAGCGGAGATCGGCTCCAAATTCAAAAAAGTAAAAACACACAAAACACATACAGTACTGTAATCTTACAGATTACAGTACTGTATAAAAAAAAATACACATCCCCTATGTCCCTAGTGGTCTGTCCAGTGCCCTGCATGTAGTTTTATATTATAAATACATTTTTTTCTGCCTGGAATTTGGAGATTGTCCATAGCAACCAAAAAGTGTCCCTTTATGTCAAAAGTGATTTTAGACCAGCTAAAAAACAGCGATAATAAATTAGAATCACTTGCAGAATTGAGCGATAGCGATTATTGGGGAAATTCGTCATCAAACACTAAATCTAATGACAGCGACAATTCTGCAACTGAGCAAATTTCAGTGTTTTTGATTTAATTAATTAAATAAATACATTATTGAATAATGTTTATAGTTATTTATTATATTATAATTTATGATTTTGTGTTTATCGTACCCAGGATGTCTACTAGACTCTGGTTTGGACAGATTTAAGTGAGTTATTCCTAAGAATTCCAGGTCTACAATATAAAACGCCAAATTTCCATGCAAAATAATTGTATCCCTTTCAGCACCTAAAATCAGAAATAATCATACCGCCAGGGAGGTTAATGGGATAATAATGAAGCTGCTTTGCTGGTGATACTGATGGAGTTATTGCAAACTAATTTTCAAAGGCTTTTTTTTTCTAGTGATATCAAGAATAATATTATTATTATTTTTTTTTTGTGTGTGCAAGTTACCACAACACCATTATCCCATAGTTTTTAAGATCACAGATACAACTATGTTGGTGTCCCTTATCAATTTTACATTTTATTTTTTTTAATGTAATTGCCTACTCCCAAACTGTCATTTGAAGTAAAACACATAGCCAAGGATTATTCTCCACAATTTTTTTTATTGTGCATTAAAAAAAGAAAACAAATAAAATTAGAAATGCTATCTGCCAATAGAACTTAACCATAAAGTTCTTTCTATGCATCCAAAAATATACCAAATCAAATCATTATTATTCAACCAAAAAAATAATGTCAAAGCAATAACTCCAAGGCCAATAATAAAAAACATGTTATCTCCTCCTATTCCGCAACATGTCTGGTGGACAAACGGCCGTTCAGAAATGAACTGAAAAGCACGAAATGAAAAGCGCAAATTGAAAAGTGCAAGTCAACACTCACCAAACTTCTACTAACGTGAAATTAGCAGAAGGAGCCCAAAGGGTGGCGCTAAAGAGCTGAAAAACCATGTAGCACGTCACTACGTTCGTGATTGTTGGCCAACAATTGTGTGCCGTGTGTATGCAAGACAAGTATGGGCCAATGCCCTTTGGATAAAATTCCAGCAGACTCTGGTGCATTTCAAGGGTAAACCCTCTTCCTCAGAGCTCTGGCAAAAAATTATGCAATTTTCTTTCCTCCAACCATGGGTTGAAGCAAAGAAAATCGCTCGAATCCCCCATCAACACAGTGTTGATCTCTCCCACTGCGCTATTGTATTCTGACAGCAGGATGTTTCCCTACTGTCAGAATACAATGAATACTGCTGCCAGCTATGGCCAGTGGCAGTGATCGTAGAAAAAAAAAAACGTGACAGGCTAGCTGTACTGAAGTTGATCAATAGATCAACTTCAGCACAACCAGCCTGCCCATAGATGGATTGAAATTCATCTGGTTCCTGCTGAAATGTCAAACTTTCTGTGGCCGGCTTAAGTCATGCAAATGTCTGGTCAGTTTAAGTTTTGGAGGCTACCCAGGTGGGAAGGGGTTAAGCTATTCTGTTTCCCCGGGCTTTTCTGGGCTCTGCCCTCCACCCTGTGCTGTAAGTAAATAGGAGGAAGGCTCGGCCTGAAAGAGCAGCCTGCATGGGAAGAACGGAGAGGTCAAGCCAAAAGATGTAATTGTCAGCAATTTCTGAAGCACACTGATGGGAACTGCCTAACCAGGATTCTACCAGCTTGGGGATGTATGCACTGGGAAGCCTGGAATTAGTTAGTTAGGGAGAAACTGTGATTTTGCGTTGTTGGTCTGTATTGCTGAAATGGTCCAGAAAAGTTATCACCTGCTTTAAGCCTGGTCTGAAGTTATTCAAAGGGGTGCATGGCATATCAACAGAACAGGGCCTGTAAAGCACACACAGGGTGAAGAGTAAGAATGGAGGGCAACCATGAATGGTTAACTCAGCGAAGCAGTTGGCAGGAGGAATGAATCCATGAACTGGTGGAAATGTAATAGCAGCCAGATGCCAAAGTGTGGTACCAGAAATGAGTGACAGGTTCTCCATTAGCGAAGGGGTTGGTACTCTGACTCCCTCCCTAGTGGTCGGTGCCCCAAAAACAATCAGGACCAAACCCGTGGTACGGAAACCCCATGAACCTAGCAACAGGTATGGGAGAGCGGAAGGAGGTAATCCAGTGCACGTATGAGGTCTGCGCTTAGTGCACAGTGGGACCCCATTCTGTCATTGGGAGTGAGGTGGCAGAGGAAAGCTGGAATGGTGGAGCGGGACACAGGCTCAGTGGTGTCCCTCTCTAAATGCTACATTCAGAAGACAGGGTGTGCAGCCTCACAGGACAAAGTGTTTTGTAGAAGGAGTCTTTACGTTGTTTTACAGCTTCACACAGTGAACGGCAAACCTCTAAGCTGGGGTTCTGCCTTAATGTTGACTTTCACATGGCCCTGCCTGGTACCGGGCATTGGTGAGCAGTGAACATGAGAGGTACCCCCAAATGCAGGGAAAGTAGGCCCTGTCGCTGTATGTGAGGAAGGAGAACCGCTAACAGCCGGTTATCAGCTTTGGTTTCCATTCTCTGATCAGCTGTAATTGGACACAGTGATCATGTGGGAAAGAGCCCTTGTGATTGTCGAAGGGACACAGCTCATGACAGATCGCTCTCTCTGGGACTCACTCAAGTGGAGAGAATGACAGGATGTCATATGATGTCCACCTGGAACTAGTAAGCTTCCACGCGGCTGTTTTATTACAATAGGCCGGGCAGGAAATGGTTAAAATACCTTGTCCTCCATTAAAATACCTCATCTACCTGTTTCTTGAGGGTAGTCCCAGTTGTAAGTGGTCATAAATCTTGCAGAGCACAGGCGCCAAATCAGTAGCCACACTTTGCAAGTGTGAGTCCAAGATGATGCCGCTGGATTTGCCTGTGTTAGCGTGGCAATCAAGACGTGCACGTCCAAGTGGCTCCACTGATTCTCTTTTGGACTGATGCTTGCACAGTGCAGCTCTTGATTTAGCACCTGCGCTCGGCAAAATTTATGACCCCTCACAATATAGACTGTCCCCAGGAAATAAGGATGTCCCCAAGGATAAAAAGTTTGTTGATTGTATGCAGAAGATGTTGGCAAGAGATCATGCTGACCCTGCACCACCTTTAAAAGAATTAGAGGAATGTTGGTACCTCCCATGCTTTGGAATGTACCAAAAAGTAATTGTGTTAGTAACTCAGTTACTACATTGGAAAAGTAATTAGTTACGCAGCAAAGTAACAGACTTTTTTTTAAATATTCTATACGTGTAACTAAGGGGCGGGTGGTCTTTGACTTTGATGCTTGATATGTAGGTGTCTCACGATATATAACAATAATAGACCCACCCCTTATTTATTGGAGTTTTGCTATGCTTCAGACAAGAGCCAGTAACTTTCTCAGGCTCTGATGTATCCCAACAATGATGTCAGCAATGAAGGCATAGACTACCAACTTAATGAGGTGTTCCCCTAAAAAAAAAAAAAAATTAAATGTCAGCAGCTACAAATACTGCAGCTGCTGACTTTTAATAATCGGACACTTACCTGTTCCAGGGTCCAGCGATGTGGGGGGGTCGAAGCTCAGCTCGCCCCCCGGTGCGCTCGGCGGCGCCGGCATTGAAACTGTGGACACCCGGTTGTGGCTTCACAGCCGGGCACCCACTGTGCATGCGGAAGCGGCGCTGCGTGCCGTGATACGCCGTGCAGTCATCTGGGACCTGTCACGTGTCCCAGATGACTAACTGCGCCGAAGGGAAGTGATGTCACCAACCCGGGCACTGAAGGAGGCAGACTACGAGGGACCCCCTAGCAACAGGAAACACCACTTTAAAGTACATGTCTTCTGAAAATAGCCTTTCTCCTGCTGTAGCAATTTATGGGCTGAGAAGAACAGCTCAAGAAAGTGAAAAAGAATTAGTTAATTTTCTACGCAGACAACGGGCTCAAATCTCTACCTACAGATGAAGAAGCAATTGAACTTCTCAAAAGAACTCAGAATATGCTTGCCACTGCCAACCTCTGCTTCAAAAAATTGTCTCTAACAGTGACAAGGTAATCATCAAAGCCTTTCCTTCTGATGACCATGCTATTCGTGTAAAGCGATTTGACGGCGGTATTACCGCGGTGTCCCATTGAAATCAATGGGTAGGAGCTATTCGTGTAAAGCGATTTGAACAAGGAACAAGGAACGGACCGTTCCCTTACGCAACGTAGCCTCAGATTGCTTTGGGCTGTCAACAAACAAGATGCATTCACATTTCATTTCATATCAACTTGTGACAAGCCCTTCACGAAACAAGGCGTTCTGTCTGCTGTCAACCCTGTCTACGATCATCTAGGTTTCATAGCACCTTTTACCATTCAGGTTTGGTTTACACTAATGCGAATTGGAATGCGGTTTTCTCCTCATTCAATTTGCATGACAGGAGAGTGTGCCTGGCTCTCAATGGAGCCGGTTCACACATCTCTGTGGCGGCCACTGAGCAGATTGCACAGAGGTCCTGTGTGTCTCTGGCTCTGTTCCAGGTCCGAATTCAGGCAAAAATTTGTCCCTGAAACGGATTCCTCCGTTTCGTGCCTGATTTGTTTCTGTAACGGAGAATAGGGATGCACTGGACCCCTGCTGTCCCCACTAGGTGTGAACCCAGCCTCAAGGTTAGTTATTTCACATTTAGTTAGTTTACTTTTGAAAACACAGATTGGGACACCCCATCATCCAGAGAGAAACAACAGAGATGGGAATCATGGAAAGAGTCCTTGAAAACACTAGAACAACTTCAGATACTGCATTCTTACATTTCTGCATCCTTAACCACTTGCCGACCGATGCATGCAGATATATGTCGGCGCAATGGCAGCGTGACCATGCCGGTGGGACCGGAGGACTCAACATTTTCCCTTTCTGGCTTGTGTCATGACAGAGATCACCGCTCCCTGTCATCGGGAGCAGTGATCGCTGTCATGTGACTTGAAGCCCATCCCCCTCACAGTAAGAATCACTCCTTAGGACACACTTAACCCCTTCATCACCCCCTAGTGGTTAACCCCTTCAATGCCAGTGTCATTTACACAGTAATCAGTGCATTTTTATAGCACTGATCGCTGTATAAATGACAATGGTCCCAAAAATGTCAAAAGTGTCCGATGTGTCCGCTATAATGTCGCGGTCCTGATAAAAATCGCAGATCGCCACTATTACTAATAAAAACATTTTTCTAAATAAAAAATGCCATAAAACTATCCCCTAATTTGTAGACGCTATTACTTTTGCGCAAACCAATCAATATACGCTTATTGCAATTTTTTTTTACCAAAAAATATGTAGAAGAATACATATCGGCCTAAACTGAGGAAAAAAAAAAATATTTTTAGGCAAAAAAAAAAATAATGCTTTTTTTTCCAAAATTGTCACTCTTTTTTGGTTTATAGCGCAAAAAATAAAACCGCAGAGGTGATCAAATACCACGTCGCAGAACCGTGCAATTGTCAGTTAAAGAGACGCAGTGCCGAATCGCAAAAAGTGCTCTGGTCAGGAAGGGGGTAAAATCTTCCAGGGCTGAAGCGGTTAATGAATGTCACCGGAAGAGAGATCCATGTTCTCTCTGATGCTTCTATTGAAGCAATAGCTGCGGTAGCCTACCTCAAAGTTATGGATCCAAGAAACAAAGTAAATGTGTGTTTTGTCCTCCATAAGGCCAAACCAGGGTGGATTCGTTTTAAATCAAGTAAATTTAAATCACGATTTAAATCACTAGTAAAAAGGCTTGATTTAAATCAACTCGATTTAAATCATAATTTTTAAAGAGCAACTATCTGTCCCGCAGCAGATTCTCCTCTAACCAGCTGTTGACTCACCGACAGTCCCATTCACTCCCATTCACTTTAATGGGGCGGCTGGTGATGCGGCAGTGACACAACAAGGTGAGGGACGTGGTGGCAGCAGGTGAGTGGATGCTCGCTAACGGGCGCTGCCATGATGGATCTGAAATGACAGGTGCTCTTTAAATGTAAGGACTTATTCTTGCTGATAGTTAGAATCTTTAATATTTGCAAACAAAATGAAGGTTTCCTATTTAGAAGAATAAGCTGTCAGGTTAGCAAAACAGGGATATCAGAACCGATTCAATCATACAGTTTGTAGTGTACATAGATTTGCAAAAGAATGAGATAAAGGAATATTCCTGAACTTTGTTTTATCTCATGGTTACTGTGAAATTGTATAAATGCATCAATGCATTGCATGTTATCTTAGCTTGCAGAGCTTGGATTCATTGAATGAGTTTACCAAAAATGTAAATATTGCAGAATATACAACCTCATGCTACATAACCTGATTAACATAGGGCTATTGGAGCTGCAGCTCCAGGCCCCTTACCTTGGCAACCAGGGGTCCCAAATGTGAAGGTAAGGTATCTGGTCAAAATTTGGGGCTCCTATCATCTATGATTCCGGAGATATGGGGCTCCTTGTGCAGCCTGTCAGAAGCTACATACAGAGCGGCCAGTTTAAATACAAGCTGGCACACTCTGCAGCAGACTGAGAGGATGAGCTCACAATGCCTCTCCTCACTTCTTGTTAGAGGACTGAGCTCAATGGAAGGCTTGGAGCCTGCAGATTTTGACAGGCAGCATCGACACTTTTCAGAGGGCAGTAAGCATTACCGCAAATGTGAAAGAAACACATGAATCCATTTCACACTCCCCACCAACCAGGTCACTCCCCAGCCACTTCCCATGTTAGCCACCTCCCTTCAACTTATATCACAGGTGACTATTTCCCAACCTGCAGATGACAGACCCTACTCCAAAAGATATGACTCCCAGCTTAATTTCAATCCATGTATGGCCCGCTTAACCACTACGCAGTCCCTAAACATCCTTCTACAAACCTTTACATCTTTCCTTCCCAGATTCCTTCATCCTCCTCACCTGTACAGTGGTGTGAATATGTTTGCCCCCTTCCTCATTTCCTGTTCCTTTGCATGTTTGTCACACTTAAGTGTTTCGGAACATCAAACCAATTTAAACAATAGTCAAGGACAACACAAGTAAACACAAAATGCAATTTGTAAATGAAGGTGTTTATTATTAAAGGTGAAAAAAAATCCACCATCATGGCCCTGTGTGAAAAAGTGATTGCCCCCTAAACCTAATAACTGGTTGGGCCACCCTTAGCAGCAACAACTGCAACCAAGCGTTTGCGATAACGTGCAATGAGGCTTTTACAGCGTCCTGGAGGAATTTTGGCCCACTCATCTTTGTAGAATTGTCCTAATTCAGTTACATTAGAGGGTTTTCGAGCATGAACGGCCTTTTTAAGGTCATACCACAACATCTCAATAGGATTCAGGTCAGGACTTTGGCTAGGCCACTCCAAAGTCTTCATTTTGTTTTTCTTCAGCCATTCGGTGGTGGACTTGCTGGTGTGTTTAGGATCATTGTCCTGCTGCAGAACCCAAGTTCGTTTCAGCTTGAGTACACGAACAGATGGTCGGACATTCTCCTTCAGGATCTCTTGGTAGACAGCAGAATTCATAGTTCCTTTTATCACGGCAAGTCTTCCAGGTCCTGAAGCAGCAAAACAGCCCCAGACCATCACACTACCACACCATATTTTACTGTTGGTATAATGTTCTTTTTCTGAAATGCAGTGTTCCTTCTACGCCAGATATACTTGGACACACACCTTCCAAAGAGTTCCACTTTTGTCTCATCGGTCCACAGAATGTTGTCCCAAAAGTCTTGGGGATCATCAAGATGTGTTGTGGAGAAATTGAGACGAGCTTTGATGTTCTTTTTGCTCAGCAGTGGTTTTCTCCTTGGAGCTCTGCCATGCAGGCCATTTTTGCCCAGTCTTTTCCTGATGGTGGAGGCATGAACGCTGACCTTAACTGAGGCAAGTGAGGCCTGCAGTTCCTTGGACGTTGTTGTGGGGTCTTTTGTGACCTCTTGGATGAGTCGTCGCTGCGCTCTTGGGGTAATTTTGGGGGCCGGCCACTCCTGGGAAGGTTCACCACTGTTCCATGTCTTCGCCATTTGTGGATAATGGCTCTCACTGTGGTTCGCTGGATTCCCAAAGCTTTGGAAATGGCTTTATAACCCTTTCCAGACTGATAGATCTCAATTACTTTCTTTCTCAATTGTTCCTGACTTTCTTTGGGTCTCGGCATGATGTGTAGCTTTTAAGGATCTTCTGGTGGACCTTACTGTGTCAAGCAGCTCCTATTTAAGTGATGCCTTGATTGTGAACAGGTGTGGCAATAATCAGGCCTGGGTGTGGCTAGAGAAATTGAACTCATGTGTGGACAACCACAGTTATAGTATTTTTAACAAGGGGGGCAATCACTTTTTCACACAGGGCCATGATGGTTTGGATTTTTTTTCACCTTTAATAATAAACACCTTCATTTACAAATTGCATTTTGTGTTTACTTGTGTTGTCCTTGACTATTGTTTAAATTGGTTTGATGTTCCGAAACACTTAAGTGTGACAAACATGCAAAGGAACAGGAAATGAGGAAGGGGGCAAACACTTTTTCACACCACTGTATATACTGCCCTCTGCCATACCCAGGGCCAGATTAAGAACATCATGGGCCTGGTGCTGAGGATTTTCGTTGGGCCTTTTATAAATAAAAATGCAAACAATTTTTTGTTATAACAAATTAAATTAAAGAGAGAGAGGGAGGATGAGAGAGAGAGAAAGAGGATGAAAGAGGTGTGAGGGGTAAGGGAGGGAGGTTGAGAGAGAAAGGGGGGGATGAGAGAAAGAGGGTGCACATGAGCATGTGTGGGAATGACATCAACGCAGCCCGGCCAAGGCAAGTGACCGAAGGCACAGAACCCGGAAGGAAGACCGGGTGAAGATGGAAGCGCCCCACCGGATTGATCACAGCACAGCACTGGAGGGCTCAGTCTGACAATTTAAGTCTACCCTAATGTGCTAATATGCTGTGCATACTTGTACATTATGGCATAACCTACCTCAGGGCCTCTAAAAAGTAGTAATGTTAGAAAAGTTTACTACCGCTTTAATATCACAGGAGCCTCTCAAAAATATTTTCAGGGACACTTTTTGTACAAGTGGTATATTTGGAGTAGCTGACATCCCCTATGTTCCTATGTACATCACAATAGTAATTACAAAATTAAATGCGTACTAATAATGGGGCAGAACAACTATGAGGACTGAGATTTCCTTTAGTTGAACTAACAAAAGTGTGCCCATTCTAGAGCTGGTAACATTGAGGATATTCACTATAATTTTAAAGAACTGTTTTTGTGGGTAAGAGGTATAGGGGAGGAGTATGGATGGTATAAAAGTGGGAAGTATGTGCAGGTGAGGGAGAGGAATGTGGAGGGTCTAACAGTGGGCACTATGTACATGAGAGGAGTGTGTGGAGGGGTATGGCAGAAGGCACTATGTACAGCAGAGGAGTGTGGATGGTATGACAGTGGGCAGTATGTATAGTAGAGGAGTGTGGAGGGTATGACAGTGGGCAGTATGTACAGGAGAGGAGTGTGGTGGGTATGACAGAGGGTAGTATGTAACGGAGAGGAGTGTGGAGGGTATGACAGTGGGCACTATGTATAGAAGAGGAGTATGGAGGGTATGACAGTGAGTAGTATGTACAGGAGAGGAGTGTGGAGGGTATGACAGTGGGCACTATGTATAGGAGAGAAGTGTTGGGGTATGACAGTGGGCACTATGTATAGGAGAGGAGTGTGGAGGGTATGACAGTGAGCAGTATGTACAGGAGAGGAGTGTGGAGGGTATGACAGTGGGCACTATGTATAGGAGAGAAGTGTTGGGGTATGACAGTGGGCACTATGTATAGGAGAGAAGTGTTGGGGTATGACAGTGGGCACTATGTATAGGAGAGGAGTGTGGAGGGTATGACAGTGAGTAGTATGTACAGGAGAGGAGTGTGGAGGGTATGACAGTGGGCACTATGTATAAGAGAGAAGTGTTGGGGTATGACAGTGGGCACTATGTATAGGAGAGGAGTGTGGAGGGTATGACAGTGAGCAGTATGTAAAGGAGAGAGGAGTGTGGAGGGTATGACAGTGGGCACTATGTATAGGAGAGGAGTGTTGGGGTATGACAGTGGGCACTATGTATAGGAGAGGAGTGTGGAGGGTATGACAGTGAGCAGTATGTAAAGGAGAGGAGTGTGGAGGGTATGACAGTGGGCACTATGTATAGGAGAGGAGTATGGAGGGTATGACAGTGAGTAGTATGTACAGGAGAGGAGTGTGGAGGGTATGACAGTGGGCACTATGCATAGGAGAGAAGTGTTGGGGTATGACAGTGGGCACTATGTATAGGAGGGGAGTGTGGAGGGTATGACAGTGAGCAGTATGTACAGGAGAGGAGTGTGGAGGGTACGACAGTGGGCACTATGTACAGGAGAGATGTGTATGACAGCGGGCACTATGTAAAGGAGAGGAGTGTGTAGAATTAGACAGCGGGCTCTATGTATAGGAGAGTAGTGTGGAGGGTATGACAGTGAGCAGTATGTACAGGAGAGAAGTGTGGAGAGTATGACAGTGGGCACTATGTATAGGAGAGGAGGATGAAGTAATCTGGGAAGGAAAAATTTAAAAAAGGTTTGTGGAAGGATGTTTAGGGACTGCGTAGTGGTTAAGCGGGCCATACATGGATTGAAATTACACCAATTAAGCAGAGACCAGCCAACGTCGATCTATGTATGGGCTAGCAGGTTTTACACAAGTCAACCTATTAACCGACTTGAGTACAACCAGCCTGTCAGGTTTTTCCCCAAAACAATCAGTGCTGCCAGCTATAGTTAGCAACACTAATCATTGTATTCACTGGCAGAACAGAATAACACTGCAGGAGTTATTCCCCCATCCACAGGTCAGCAGGTGAGAGGGTGTGGGGGGACAGGCTGGGGAGAGAGATACTAGTCAGTGGCTGGGTAGGCATGTATCAGAGCCAGATACACACATGTGAGGTATCGCCACGATCGTTAGAGCGAGAGCAATAATTCTAGCACTAGACCATCTCTGTAACTCTAAATAAATAATCTGCAAAAAAATGTAAAGCATCGCTTAGTACACAAAAAAAAAAAATCATGTTAACTTTAGTGTTTTTTTTTATGAATGAAACAGTTTCTTTCCAAAAAAAAACGTTTGAAAAATTGCTGCGCAAATATCGTGTAACATAAAAAGTTGCACCATTTTATTCCATAGGGTGTCTGCTAAAACAATATATATAATGCTTGAGGTTTCTGAGTAATTTTCTAGCAAAATTATGATTTTTACATGTAGGAGAGAAGTGTCAGAATTGGCCTGGGTGGCAAGGGGTTAATTACCATAAGTAATATACAAATAATTATTATAAGCCCTGTGATCTCATCCTCTCAGTCTGCTGCAGAGTGTTCCAGCTTGTATTTAAACTGGCTGCTCTGTATGTAGCTTCTGACAGGCTGCGCAAGCATCCCCATATCTCCGGAACCATAAATGATAGCAGCCCCATATTTTAACCAGTGTTGTAGTAGGTCTTTAGCTACCTACCCCCCCCCCCCCCCAAATGGGGAGTCTCTATGACTTCTGGTCGCTGAACTACAATCCTCAAAATCGATCTTTTGTTTTTGGAATTTTTTTTTTGGAATTTTTTTTTTGGGCAAATGGCCTATCTTGAGAAAGGGGCCTGGAGCTGCAGCTCCAATAGCCCCTATGTTAATCCGGCCCTGGTCATACCCTCCACATTCCTCTCCTGTACATACTGCCCACTGTCATATCCTCCACACTCTTCTCCTGTACATACTGCTTACTATCATACCCTCCACACTCTTCTCCTGTACATATTGCCCACTGTCTTACCCTCCACACTCCTCTCTGTCATACCCTCCACACTCTTCTCCTGTACATACTGCTTACTATCATACCCTCCACACTCTTCTCCTGTACATATTGCCCACTGTCTTACCCTCCACATTCCTCTCCTGTACATACTGCCCACTGTCATATCCTCCACACTCCTGTACATACTGCTTACTATCATAACCTCCACACTCTTCTCCTGTACATATTGCCCACTGTCTTACCCTCCACACTCCTCTCCTGTACATACTGCTCACTGTCATATCCTCCACACTCCTCTCCTGTACATACTGCCCACTGTCATACCCTCCACAATCCTCCTCTGTACATACTGCCGCATCATAACCTCCACACTCCTCTCCTGTACAAACTGCCAACTGTCATACCCTCCACACTCCTATCCTGTAAATACTGCCCCCATAATACCTTCCACACTCCTCTCCTGTACATACTGCCCCTATCATACCCTCCACACTCCTCTCCTGTACATACTGCCCCCGTCATACCCTCCACACTCCTCTCCTGTACATACTGCCCCATCATACCCTCCACACTCCTCTCCTGTAGATAGTGCCCACTGTTATACCCTCCACATTCCTCTCCCTCACCTGCACATACTTCCCATTTTTATACCACCAATACTCCTCCCCTGTGCCTCTTACCCACAAAAAACAGTTCTTTAAAATTATATTGAATATCCTCAATGTTACCAGCTCTAGAATGGGCACACTTTTGTTAGTTCAACTAAAGGAAATCTTCTCAGTCCTCATATTTGTTCTGCCCATTATTAGTACTCATTTAATTTTGCAATTACTACTGTGATATATAGAGGAACATAGGGGATGTCAGCTACTCTAAATATACCACTGGTAAAAAAAAGTGTCACTGAACATATTTTTGAAATGTTGGCAACTATGAGAGGCTCCTGGGATCCTGTGATATTAAAGCGTAAGTAAACTTCACTAACATTACTACTTTTTAGATGCCCTGAGGTAGGTTATGCCATAATGTACTAGTATGCACAGAATATTCGCACATTTGGGTACATATACCTGTCAGACTGAGCCCTTCAGTGCTGTGCTGTGATCAATCCGGCAGGTCCCGGGCGCTTCCATCTTCACCCGGTCTTCCTTCCTGGTTCTGTGCCTTTGGTCACTTGCCTTGGCCGGGCTGCATTGATGTAATTCCCACGCATGCTCATATGCATCCTCTCTCTCTCTCTCTCTCTCTCTCTCTCTCTCTCATACTCCCTCCCTTACCCCTCTCTCATCCCATTTTCTCTCTCTCTTATCCTCCCTCTCTCTATTTAAATTAAATTGTTATAAAAATAGTTTGCATTTGTATATTTTTACATAACCAAGCTCCATTTCATGCTGATTGCTGAATAAACTAAATTATTAATGTATCTTAACCACCTGATTACTGTGCACTTAAACCCCCCTCGTGAGCAGACCAATTTTCAGCTTTTGGCGCTGACGCAATTTGAATGACAATTGCGCGGTCATACAACACTGTACACAAATGAAATTTTTATCATTTTTTTCCCACAATAGAGCTTTCTTTTGGTGGTATTTAATCACAGCTGGGGTTTTTATTTTTTGCTAAACAAACAAAAAAAGATGGAAAATTAAAAAAAAAAAAAAATCATGTTTAATAGTTCGTCATAAAATTTTGCAAACAGGTAATTTTTCTGCTTCATTGATATGTGCTGATGAGGCGGCACAGGTGGGCACTGATAGGCTGCACTGGTGGGCACTGATAGACTGCACTGGTGGGCACTTATAGGCTGCACTGGTGGGGACAGATAAGTCGGCACTGATGGGCACAGCATGGGTGGCACGGATGGGTGGCACGGATGGGCGGCACGGATGGGCGGCATGGATGGGTGGCACTGATAGGCGGCACTGATGGGCACTGGTAGGGGACACTGATGAGCACTGGTAGGGGACACTGATGAGCACTGGTAGGTGACACAGATGAGCACTGGCAGGTGACACTGATGTGCAGCACTGGCACTGTGGGCACTGACAGATGGCACTGTGGGCACTGGTAGGCAGCACTTGAATTGGGCAAAGGTGGGCACCATTGATTGGGCACATTGCAGTGAGAGGGACTTATGTCCCTCTCACTGCCGCCGGTGATTACCGGCTGTTATTATCACATGATCAGCTGTCATTGGCTGACAGCTGATCACGTGGTAAGGGGTCAGGATCGACCCCTTACTCGGATCTGTGATCCAGCGAGTCTCACAGACTCGCTGATCACAGAGCGCGCCCGCGCGCGCCCGCCCGTCATTCGGCTATAGCGCGGATCTCAGGTAGTTAAATAGAAAACTATCTTTAGATTTTTACTCCAAAAGCATTTTATTAAAATTAATTTGATAAAAATAAAAAAAATATTGATTTAAATAAAAACAAAATTAGATTAATTTTTTTTTTTTTTTTAATCATTGATTTATATCCACCCTGTGCCAAACTGACCCCAAAACCAGCACATACTATTCCAAGGCTTGAACTCTGCAGCCTTAGAGCTTACCGTTGCACTCAACACCTCTGTGAAGTCAAAGATAAAGCTGAGTTCTCATCATTTCGAACGCCTTTCAAAGTGGTCTTTGCACGACTTATCTGTGTTGTTGATCATTTCGCAACCAATATGGAGGACTACAAAAGGTGTCACATCTGAAAAGGACCTCACTCTATTGAGGTCACCTTTCGATGTGTTACTTCTTTTGTCAAAGGAAGAGGATTCATCTTCTAAACCAGGGTTCCTCCCAGAGGTTGCTAGAGGTTCCTTGAAAAATTATCAATTTCTCCCTCTCAGTTAAGTTCCCACTGACACACTGACATGATCTTTTTAATTATCTATAAAGGAAATAATTCTTATCAATGACCACAAGTGTAAGGAGCATTCTTCCCAATGACTATAACACTAATGTATAATGAGTTGTAGATATAGCAATTTATAGCAGGGGTTCCCTGAGATCGTAAAGTTATTTAAAGTGTTCCTCTGTGTTGAAAAGGTTGAGAAAGGCTGTTCTAAACCATTCAAAGGGAGATAAGGAAGACTGGTGCATGTTACTTCCTTCCCCTGACATCTTACAGACACCAGTAGTGACTTTCATTTTTTACAGTATATTATGCATTATTATTCTCTTGTTCTCCTCCTTTTTCTTTTTCAGGTGTTCTGGATTTGATTCTCAATTGTTTAATATTTAAAATAATAGATTTTGACAGGAAGTATCATGTTACACATGAATTGTTGTTTATTGTATATAATACATACATAATTGTGTTCTGTCCTCACTCCATAGCGAGGGAATGCTCTATGTAGTTAGTCCCACTATTCCTCTTCTTAATACTTTAGACCAGGGGTCTCCAAACTTTCTAAACAAAGGGCCATTTTATTGTCTTTTAGACTTTAGGAGGGCCGGATTGTGGCCAGCGGGAGTCAAAATTTTCCTGACATCAGTGGGATAAACATCGCCAGATTTGGTACTGGGGGGAGGAATAGTACCCCATTGCTAGTATCATAGGGGAAATAGTGCCCCATTATTGGTGTCAGTGAGAGAACCAGTGCCCCATTATTGTTGTCAGATGGCAGAATAGTGTCATATCAATGGGAGGAATAGTTCCCAAGGGTCAGAAAGACAGGCAGTTTGGAGACCACTGCTTTAGACTTTTTTTTAACCTAATCTGATTTTCATCTGTAAAGATCTGCACAAGTTTTCGATTAAAGCATTCTACGATCTGCAGGGTGTCATCTGGATCGAGTCACTGTCTGTCAAGCTACTAGACTGTAAATGAATCCACTGCAACTTGATCAGTTATTAATAAAATCACACTTTCAGTGCTTAGATTGCTGAAGCAGAACAGTGCATAATGGCAAAACTGGCTACTGCACCAAAAAAGGTACATGTACTATTTTTCTGTAATGCGAAACACTACAGCGTGCAGTAGTACATTATCATGTGTTGTAGTGTGCTGCAATGCACATCCATTGACAATGTGCATTGGGTTACCAGTCAGAATAAACGACACCTCATTGCACCAATGCGCATAGTAATATGCATGCTTCTGCAGGGAGATGGTCTGAACGGGCCCAATTTAACTCTTCTTGTACACTCAGTATGCCATGCTGTATGTTCACTATTCTGCACTGAATAATTCCATATGTTATGCTGCATGTTCGCTTTTCTGCAGCAGCTCATTCCATTTGTAGAAGTAGGAAGGGATAGCCTGGTCACTGCACACCTTTCCTGGTCTGCGTGTTAGCAGGTAAAAGCAGCCTCAGTTCGATTCATCCAAGCCATGCCCCCAACATGTTTCGCCCCACTCCGTCCCGCTTAGTCCATGGCTAAACATGTTGGGGGCCTGTCTTGGATGATTCAAGCTGAGGCTGCTTTTACCTGCTAACCACTCGGGTTGGGCAAGTAGTTCTGCAGTGTGCTCTGAGTCTGGACGAACCTTTCCCCAGCCTGCACCCTCCTTAATTAGCGGCATCCAATTCATCAGACCTTGTTAGCCTGAGCAGGGAACACTAAGCACAGGCTCATTCCATATGCCACATTTTCTATTACACACTGCCCCATTCCATGCCATTCGGTATGCCATGCTGTACTTTCCCTAATCCACATGAACTCATTCATTATGCCATGTGGTACAATCCTTATTCTGCACTGCATCATCCTAAATGCTATGCTGTACATTCCTTATTCCGCAATGCCTAATTCTATATGCTTATTATTTTTCTCTAGCACCCTGTACTGTACTGTACAGTATCATCACCACATCATTTTCGGAGCTTTGTCACCTACCGTAGTAATTAAGATATTGTACAATGGTGTATTTTTTCTGTTCATATTTTTGTGATGGACCCTGTAGTTTTTATTTACGACCCTGTCTGAATTAAACTGTTGCCTGGAATTTAGCCCTAATTCAAATTACCTTTTGCTTGCATTTGTATGTAGAAAGTTCATACTATCATTGGTAAGCACTCCAGAAGCTGAACATAATTCTATCACAGAATGAATGGGTATCTATGTCCAACTTGGCTATCAAAGTAATATAAAGCATTTTATCTGTAAATTACCATTAATTCAACTGCTAGGCATACAATTTAAATGTAGCATTCCTTACAGTATCTACCCCTTAATTACAGACATAACTGATTTGACATTCTAAACTGCAATATTAATCTTACGACTCCAAGGCAGGTATTTAAACTAAAACCTATTTAAATCTTGTGTGAACCTATCTACGTGAGAGCATTTATACTAGACTAATGTTTTTGTATTTCCATCTGCAATACTTGGTCAGCTTTCTTCTGCATAAAACTCATCTAGACTTGAGGCTAAAAACAAAAACAGGCATAAAAAAACTAAAAACACAACTATCATGTTTACATACCGATATCTTGCATTAGAGTCTTTGCAAAATGAACTCATTCCATCTCTAAAGCCCCATACACAAAATCCGTGGAACTCATTCCATCTCTTACAGTTGTGTTGTTGAGTTGTAAAAGTAAAAGAACGGAGTTAAGACTTTGTCCGACGGACAAACCGACGAACACTGTCCGATGGTGCATACACACGGTCTGAGTGATAGTCCGACCGTGTGTATGGGGCTTTACAGATCGGATCGAGACAAAGAGGTCTGAAACACTGTATTTGCATCTATGATATACAGTATATGAAAACTATTCCTTTATTATAACATGTCCAACCATAAATAATACCTAAATTCAACACAGCCAGTAAACCCATACATTAACGACTTCAGCCCCGGAAGGATTTGACCCCTTCCTGACCAGGCCATTTTTTGCGATACAGCACTGCGTCGCTTTAACTGATAATTGTGCGGTCGTGCAACATTGTACCCAAACAAAATGTATGTCCTTTTTTCCCCACAAATAGACCTGTTTTTTGGTGGTATTTGATCACCTCTGCGGTATTTATTTTTTGCGCTATAAACAAAAAAAGAGCGTCAATTTGGAAAAAACACAATATTTTGTAAGTTTTGCTATAATAAATTTCCCAAAAAAATAAAAAAAAAAAAACAAAATTTCTTCATCAGTTTAGGCCAATATGTATTCTTCTACATATTTTTGGTAAAAAAGAAATTGCAATAAGCGTATATTGATTGTTTTGCGCAAAAGTTATAGCGAGATAGATTTATGGCATTATTATTATTATATTTTTTCTTACTAGTAATGGCGGTGATCTGAAATTTTTTTCGGGACTGCAACATTGTGACAGACACATCGGACACTTTTGACACTTTTTTGGCCCATTGACATTTATACATTTATACACTTTAGCAGATGAAGTGCTGGGAAGCTGGCTCTCTCGGGCTGTTCAACTCTGAGACTTAGTGTTGGACTATCCAACTCACGGGACGTGTTCCACGGACCTCAGGTTGCCCTTACCAGATAGGGGGCTTGTTATCTGACATCTTCAGAATTCAAATTAATGGGATATTTCTGAAGGATTTTTTACTATGGACCCAGTATGGCCGATCTCTGGCCATTAAAGCCTAACTAAGCTTCAACAGATAGGACACTAGACCTTTCCCTCTATAGGAGATCCAAAGGACACTAGACCTTTCCCTCTATAGGAGACCTCTATAGGAGATCCAAAAATGACGGACTATACCGGTTCTGAATGGGACGGACTCATGTCAAAACTACATAAGGAATGTGGTGATGATCATGGAATCGAATTGGAAATAGAGAAATGTATCACAGATACTAAAATTGCTGTTCATTGGTTCTGATGAAGCCAAAAGCGAAACGCGTCAACCATCTTCTGATCAGCATTGTAGAATGACTAATGTAACGTAATGTGTCCATATGCATGTTTTAGTTCCAATGACTAAATTTTGTTCTTTTTTTCTCTTTTTTTCTTTTTATGTATATATATATTGTTGTATAAACTTTCTATAATAAAATAATAAATTTAATAAAATAATATTTATATACATTTATACACTGATCAGAGCTAAAAATAGCCACTCATTACTGTATAAATGTCACTGACAGGGAAGGGGTTAACATTAGGGGGCGATTAAGGGGTTAACTGTGTTCCCTATGTGTGTTTCTAACTGTAGGGTGAATGTGGCTGACTAGAGGAAGAGAGAGATCATTGTTCCTACTTAGTGGGAACACACGGTCTGTCTTCTCTCCCCTGACAGAACCAGAATTTGTGTATTTACACACACAGATCCCAGTTCTCGCTCTGTCATGAGCGATTGCGGGTGCCCGCCAGGCACGCGCAATGGGGGCGCAGGTGCCTGCTACAGCGTCTTAAAGAGCCGATGCACAGCTATGACGACTCGTGCAGCTGTGCAAACCTGTCGCAGTATAACTGCGGCGGCTGGTCGGGAAGTGGTTAAGTAAACTCAGGAACTACTAAATTGTTCTGTGATATCTCTGCACAAAGATGACACACCTCGCTCAACTAGCACTTACCAACACACCTTGAGGTATTTCAAAGAATTTTATAGGCTAAGCATAGCCTAAAGGAAGAGGGGATTATCAAGTCTACTAATGCAAACAATTAATAAGAAAACAATGTTACTCTGATATCGTTAAACACCTGCAGTATTAACAGAACTGAACTGCATTTACCTATCAACACTGTATAAAGTCAGTCCTAACTTGCTACAACAGTCCCAGTTTTATCAAACATTGGTTAGAAAAGTTGCAGCCCTTGAAGGAAGCACACAGGCAACAGTTTAACTTGTATAATGTTAGTCTCCTACCAGCCCCAGTGCACCCTCTTCTAGGTCTCCGGAAATGTGTTCTTATTTAGTCAGACAGGGGTAGAAGTTGCTGATAATCTCTCTCTTTCAATCTTGTTGAGGCACTCCCTCTTTTCCTTCCTTACAAGTAGAGGGACTGCTCTCTATTAGGCCCCTTTCACACATGCGGACAGTATGTCAGTTTTTCATCCATCCGTTTTTGGATGAAAAACAGACATACATGTACCCCCATGGGATAGCGGGTGTCAGCGGATGAGCATCCGCTGACACCCGATATCGTCCGCCTCCGCTATTGTCCGATTCTGCAGACGGAGGAAAACCCTATTTTTCCACCCGTCTGCAGAGCGGATCGGATGAACACGGACAGACGGTCCGTGTTCATCTGATCCCCCATAGGGGAGAGCGGAGATCTGACAGGGTGCAGGGACCGCCCTGTCATCAGCCGGCTCAGCGGGGATCAGCTGAGCGATCCCCGCTGAGCAGCGGATCTTCACGGGGCGGATCAATACGGATCCGTCCTGTGTGAAAGGGGCCTTACAGTCTGATCTCACCAGGCATCCAAATCTCACAGAAGGTTGTCAGTCTCTTTGCTTCTCTGAGTTCTCACCTGTAGTATAGCCTAGAAAAATAGTGTACATCTTGCTTTTTTATCCTGCCTAAAACATTTTGGCACTGATACTAATTAAAAAATGCTACCTAAAATACACTGTCCTTGACCTTTGCCTCTGACCATTATTTTTACACACACTTGTTTATTTACATTTTACAATCTTACCCTCCATTCAGATAAGAAAGCATACACAGGGAGGGCTTTACAGTGATTGATCACTGTGATAGCCAGTCAGAGGCTATCACAGCAATCAGGTGATTGGGAACTGGGCTTTACAGTTCCTGATCATTAGTATGAGACCCAAGGCTTTCAGTGTGAGACTGGTCCCTGGGCTGCAAGAGCGCTGCAGCGCACTCCCAGCACAAACACAGTTACCCATTATATGCGGCCTTCCAAAAGAAGACCCACTTTAGTGCGGCCACATATGTCGTACAGTCGGCTGGAAAGGGTTTAAGATGGGTGCTGCACTTCTGCATTATTGAATATTCTGTTTACCCTGTCCACATTGGAGAAGGATAATACAGCAGCAATAAAGGAAAAAATTCCACATCAGTTATCATCTACAGCCCAGGGTACATAAGATTAGGCCACACTAAGTATAGGGCTATGCACTGGATGCCCACCTAAGCATCACAGCTGTTGTTAAAAAAGTGTTGACTCACTGTCACGAAATTGGGCATCTAAGAGACAACTGATGTTCCTCTAAGATACCCCCAGGTCACCCAACAGGTACTCACAAACATAGTGAGACCTTCCCTTTGGTGGTTATGCCCTGCGATCAGGGCCTGTCGGGACACGGGTAAGCAGTTTTGCTCTTTCTCCCCCTTCTGTACTAAATACCTAGTTTAAATGTTGTGTCATATCAAAAGTCTTTTTACTGTTCATGCCTTAGGGCAGTTATACTGTTCTTTGATCATCTGTTAATTAATCCACAGATACTCTCCTGATGAAGCGGCCATTGTCCGCAAAACTAGTCGAGTTGTTTTTTGTGATGAATTGTCCCACTGTGATCCCCCCCAATCCGGTGTTAACTGTTTTGGTGACATATATGAATTATTGTCATGTTTTTATTTGTAATTGACCATTATCTTTGTATTAATAAAACGATTTTTATATTTTTTACAATTGTATACTTTATTGTCCTACTGTACCGCGATAGTCCAAATTGCCCACATGTCCTCTGTGGTAGCCTGGTTGGGGACCAGGCTCAGGGCCAGATTAAGAACATCATGGGTCTGGTGCTGAGGATTTTGGTCGGGCCTTTTATAAATAAATAAATAAAAATGCAAACAATTTTTTGTTATAACAAATTAAATTAAAGAGAGAGAGGGAGGATGAGAGAGAGAGAGAGAAAGGGGATGAAAGAGGTGTTAGGGGTAAGGGAGGGAGGTTGAGAGAGAAAAGGGGGATGAGAGAAAGAGGATGCACATGAGCATGTGTGGAAATGACATCAACGTAGTCCGGCCAAGGCCAGTGACCGAAGGCACCGAACCCAGAAGGAAGACCGGGTGAAGATGGAAGCGCCCAAGCCCCGCCGGATTGATCACAGCACTGGAGGGCTCAGTCTGACAATTTAAGTGTACCCTAATGTACTAATATGCTGTGCATACTTGTACATTATAGCATAACCTACCTCAGGGCCTCTAAAAAGTAGTAATGTTAGAAAAGTTTACTATCGCTTTGATATCACAGGAGCCTCTCAAAAATATTTTCAGGGACACTTTTTTTTACAAGTGCTATATTTAGAGTAGCTGATATCCCCTATGTTCCTATGTACATCACAATAGTAATTACAAAATTAAATAAGTACTAATAATGGGGCAGAACAAATATGAGGACTGAGATTTCCTTTAGTTGAACTAACAAAAGTGTGCCCATTCTAGAGCTGGTAACATTGAGGATATTCAGTATAATTTTAAAGAAGTGTTTTTGTGGGTAAGAGGCATAGGGGAGGAGTATGGATGGTATAAAAGTGGGAAGTATGTGCAGGTGAGGGAGAGGAATGTGGAGGGTCTAACAGTGGGCACTATGTACAGGAGAGGAGTGTGGAGGGTATGACAGAAGGCAGTATGTACAGGAGAGGAGTGTGGAGGGTATGACAGTGGGCAGTATGTACAGGAGCAGGAGTGTGGAGGGTATGACAGTGGGCAGTATGTACAGGAGAGGAGTGTGAAGAGTATGACAGTGGGCAGTATGTACAGGAGAGGAGTGTGAATGGTATGACAGTGGGAAGTATGTACAGGAGAGGAGTGTGGGGGTATGACAGTGGGCACTATGTACAGGAGAGGAGTGCGGAGGGTATGGCAGAAGGCACTATGCACAGCAGAGGAGTGTAGAGGGTATTACAGTGGGCACTATGTATAAGAGAAGAGTGTGGAGGGTATGACAGTGAGCAATATATACAGGAGAGGAGTGTGGAGGGTATGACAGTGGGCACTATGTACAGGAGAGAAGTGTGGAGAGTAGGACAGTAAGCAGTAATTACAGGAGAGGAGTGTGGAGTGTATGACAGTTGGCACTATGTATAGGAGAGGAGTATGGAGGGTATGACAGTGAGTAGTATGTACAGTAGAGCAGTGTGGAGGGTATGTCAGTGGGCACTATGTATAGGAGAGGAGTATGGAGGGTATGGGTATGACAGTGACAGTCAGTAGTATGTACAGGAGAGGAGTGTGGAGGGTATGACAGTGGGCACTATGTATAGGAGAGGAGTATGGAGGGTATGACAGTGAGTAGTATGTACAGGAGAGGAGTGTGGAGGGTATGCAGTGGGCACTATGTATAGGAGAGAAGTGTTGGGGTATGACAGTGGGCACTATGTACAGGAGAGATGTGTATGACAGCGGCCACTATGTGCAGGAGAGGAGTGTGTAGGATATGACAGTGGGTGCTATGTATAGGAGAGAAGTGTGGAGGGTATGACAGTGAGCAGTATGTACAGGAGAGAAGTGTGGAGAGTATGACAGTGGGCACTATGTATAGGAGAGGAGGATGAAGTAATCTGGGAAGGAAAAATTGAAAAAGGTTTGTGGAAGGATGTTTAGGGACTGTGTAGTGGTTAAGCGGGCCATACATGGATTGAAATTACACAGTGGGCACTATGTACATGAGGAGTGTGGAAGGTATGGCAGAAGGCACTATGTACAGGAGAGGAGTGTGAAGGGTATGACAGTGGGCAGTATGCACAGCAGAGGAGTGTGTAGGGTATGACAGTGGGCAGTATGTACAGGAGAGGAGTGTGGAGGGTATGACAGTGGGCAGTATGTACAGGAGAGGAGTGTGAAGGGTATGAGGATATGACAGAGGGCAGTATGTACAGGAGAGGAGTGTGAAGGGTATGACAGTGGGCAGCATGTACAGGAGAGAAGTGTGGGGGGTATGACAGAGGGTAGTATGTACAGGAGAGGAGTGTGGAGGGTATGGCAGAAGGCACTATGCACAGCAGAGGAGTGTTGAGGGTATTACAGTGGGCACTATGTATAAGAGAAGAGTGTGGAGGGTATGACAGTGAGCAATATATACAGGAGAGGAGTGTGGAGGGTATGGCAGTGGGCACTATGTATAGGAGAGAAGTGTTGGGGTATGACAGTGGGCACTATGTACAGGAGAGATGTGTATGACAGCGGGCACTATGTACAGGAGAGGAGTGTGTAGGATATGACAGCGGGTGCTATGTATAGGAGAGAAGTGTGGAGGGTATGACAGTGAGCAGTATGTACAGGAGAGAAGTGTGGAGAGTATGACAGTGGGCACTATGTATAGGAGAGGAGGATGAAGTAATCTGGAAGGAAAAATGTAAAAAGGTTTGTGGAAGGATGTTTAGGGACTGCGTAGTGGTTAAGCGGGTCATACATGGATTGAGATTACACAGTGGGCACTATGTACATGAGGAGTGTGGAAGGTATGGCAGAAGGCACTATGTACAGGAGAGGAGTGTGAAGGGTATGACAGTGGGCAGTATGCACAGCAGAGGAGTGTGGAGGGTATGACAGTGGGCAGTATGTACAGGAGAGGAGTGTGGAGGGTATGACAGTGGGCAGTATGTACAGGACAGGAGTGTGAAGGGTATGACAGAGGGCAGTATGTACAGGAGAGGAATGTGAAGGGTATGACAGTGGGCAGTATGTACAGGAGAGGAGTGTGGGGGGTATGACAGAGGGTAGTATGTACCGGAGAGGAGTGTGGAGGGTATGGCAGAAGGCACTATGCACAGCAGAGGAGTGTAGAGGGTATTACAGTGGGCACTATGTATAAGAGAGAGTGTGGAGGGTATGACAGTGAGCAATATATACAGGAGAGGAGTGTGGAGGGTATGACAGTGGGCACTATGTACAGGAGAGGTGTTGGGGGGTATGACAGTGAGTAGTATGTACAGGAGAGGAGTGTGGAGGGTATGACAGTGGGCACTATGTATAGGAGAGGAGTATGGAGGGTATGACAGTGGGCACTATGTATAGGAGAGGAGTGTGGAGGGTATGACAGTGGGCAGTATGTACAGGAGAGTAGTGTGGAGGGTTATGACGGTGGGCACTATGTACAGGAGAGGAGTGTGGAGGGTATGACAGTGGGCAGTATGTACAGGAAAGGAGTGTGGAGGGTACGACAGTGGGCACTATGTACAGGAGAGAGTGTGGAGGGTATGACAGTGGGCACTATGTACAGGAGAGATGTGTATGACAGCGGGCACTATGTACAGGAGAGGAGTGTGTAGGATATGACAGCGGGTGCTATGTATAGGAGAGAAGTGTGGAGGGTATGACAGTGAGCATTATGTACAGGAGAGAAGTGTGGAGAGTAAGACAGTGGGCACTATGTATAGGAGAGGAGGATGAAGTAATCTGGGAAGGAAAAATGTAAAAAGGTTTGTGGAAGGATGTTTAGGGACTGCGTAGTGGTTAAGCGGGCCATACATGCATTGAAATGACACCAATTAAGCAGAGACCAGCCATAGTCGATCTATGTATGAGCTACCTGGTTTTACACAAGTCAACCTATTAACCGACTTGAGTACAACCAGCCTGTCAGGTTTTCCCCAAAACAATCAGTGCTGCCAGCTATAGTTAGCAACACTAATCATTGTATTCACTGGCAGAACACAATAACACTGCAGGAGTGATTCTAGCACTAGACCTTCTCTGTAACTCTAAACAAGTAACCTGCAAAAAAATTTAAAGCATCGCTTGGTACACAAAAAATATCGTGCTAACTTTAGTGTTTTTTTTATGAATGAAACAGTTTCTTTCCCCAAAAAAACTTTTGAAAAATGGTGCGCAAATATCGTGTAACATAAAAAGTTGCAAAGGCCACCATTTTATTCCATAGATCGTCTGCTAAAACAATATATATAATGCTTGAGGGTTCTGAGTAATTTTTTCTAGCAAAAAAAATGATGATTTTTACATGTAGGAGAGAAGTGTCAGAATTGGCCTGGGTAGCAAGGGGTTAATTATCATAAGTAATATAAAAATAATTATTATAAGCACTGTGAGTTCATTCTCTCAGTCTGCTGCAGAGTGTTCCAGCTCGTATTTATACTGGCCGCTCTGTATGTAGCTTCTGACAGGCTGCGCAAGTAGCCCCGTATCTCGGGAACAATAGATGATAGCAGCCCCATATTTTAACCAGTCTTTAGCTACATACCCACCAAATGGGGAGTCTCTATGACTCCTGGTCGCTGAGCTACAACCCTCGAAGTCGATCTTTTTTTTTTTTTTGGGCAAATGGGCCTATCTTGAGAAAGGGGCCTGGGGCTGCAGCTCCAATAGCCCCTATGTTAATCCGGCCCTGACCAGGCTCCCAATTCCTCATTCATAGTGGTGGGTAGGTAGTAAGACTGCCTGGTAGCAGACTGGAGCAGGACATAGTGGACCGGAACAGGATTGATAGAATAAAGATTACAGAGACACCATCAATGTATTTCACTTGCTCAGGCGTTGGAAGAAGAACATGGATCAAATGAATGATGATTGGATCTCAGATCTCTAATACAAAAGTGGACAGCAGTAGCATTTTCAATTAATTTGCACAAGCAGGTTTTGACTTGAACTGGTCAAAATTCAATCTGAAGATTGAAGAAGACGAGCAGAAAATTCTTAGCCAAAGAGGAACTGCAGCCAATTATAAGCTGTCAGTGTTTGAATATTCTGACAACCGAACAAGTAGCAGCTGTCAGAATACAATAGCTGGCAGGGGAGATTTCTCCCGCAGCTGCAGGCAGGGCCTTCTTTATTATTGATTGGACCTTGGGCAAACATTGCCTTTGGGCCCCTCCCCCCCGACTTAAAATCAGGTCAGGCACTCCGCCTGAAAAAAAGATGGCGGGCAGCACAGGCTCCAGGGGCAGCTGCTTTGGGCCCCTCAACAATGGAGGAGCCCTGGGCAGATGCCTGGCTTGCCCTGCGGTAAAGATGGCCCTGGCTGCAGGCATCACTCTGGTACAACCACTTGAAGCCAATGACATACAGGTACGTGATTTGGCAGCAAGTGGTTAACTGACAATTGCCTGGTCATGCAACTCTGTACCCAAATACAATTTATATCATTTTTTTTCACACAAATAGAGCTTTCTTTTAGTTGTATTTGATCACCACTGGGTTTTTTTTTTCCTTTTTTTTTACTCTAAATAAAAAAAGACTGAAGTTTTTGAAAAAAAAAAAACTTTTTACTTTCTGCTATAAATCATAAAAATAAAAAATGTATAAAACATTTAAATTAATAAAAAAAATGTAACAAATCAAATTCCATCCTAAATTTAGAATAAAAGTAAAGGAGACCACGCCAAGATAATTCTAATTATTAATCCTATCCAACTGCTATCAAATTGAGGGACCTCAATAAATAAGTAAACAAAAAAAAATAATAAAGTAAACAAAAAAAAAAGTTAAACAAAACAAAAAATAAGCACAGCGCTGTCCTTTTTTTGTTTACTTCATAAATTTAGGCCAATATGTACATATATTTGTTAAAAAAATCCCAATACACGTATATTGATTGCTTTGCCCAAAAGTTAAAGCATCTACAAAATGTGGTGTGTATACTGGAGTTTTCTATTTATTTTTATACTAGTAATGGTGGTGATCAGCGACTTATAATGGGACTGCGATAGTATGGCGGGGTATCTGGCACTAACTGACACTTTGTGGGAACCAGTGACACTAATACAGTGAGCAATGCTAAAAATATCCACTGTCACGGTACTAATGACACTGGCTGGGAAGGGGTTAACATCTAGGATGATCAAGGAGTTAAATGTGTGCCTAACAATGCTTGTGTGCTGTTTTTACTAAGGGATGTGCTGGTTTTTATTCCCTGCTTTACAGGGTAACAAAAAACGGCACATCCCCGCTGACAGGACAGAGCTCTGTATTGTTTACATTTACAGAGCTCTGTCCTGTCATCCTCTTTGGCGATCAGCAGGTGCTGCCAGTCAATCGTTGGCCGAGACCCGCTGATCGGCTTGTGCTGTGACTAATCACAGCACAACCAGCATGGCAGCTGTGCTCGTGTGCACCCCCCTACCTGGAAGTGCTGGATCACGTACTAGATACGTGGTCCAGTGCAGGAGTTCTACCGCCGTTTTCCTATGTGGGGAGTTTGGAAAGCGGTTAATGAGGTCACACCACAACTGTGTGCAATGCACGTGATTGTGGTAGTGTGAAATATTAGGGTTAAATCAGGCGGCGAGGAAGTATCATTACGCCTCCTCACCGCCAGTCAAATGCCAATATGTACACAATGAAATTTAGTCTAGAAATAGACCCTTACATGACTCCATCTGCTGCTAATTACTAGAGATGGTTGGGGCATCCTCTGAACTCATCTCCACGAAAAACCTTGGCTTTGCTCTATTTTCTAATCCAGTAAGCTGCAGGTCAGGTCATTCCCCACTCCACAGTACACGTAAACAAAAGAGCGGGATGCTGGTGATATCAGTGCATAGCTCCCAACTGTCCCTGATTTTAAGGGACTGTCCCAGAATTTGGAACAAAGTCCCTCTGTCCCTCTTTCCTCCTCATTTGTCCCTCATTTTGGTCTGATCTATATAGTTGTATATAAAATGCACCTTTTATCTTTCAAAAAGTGTTTCCCAGTGCTAAACCTTTCATCCAATTTCTAAATTGCTGCATTTGTAAATTTCAAAAGCCAGTATAAACGAATAGTCATGGTAAAAAAAAAGGCATTTGTGGGTTCAGTTTTTTTTTTCATATATAATTCTCCTTTGAGGGGGCATGGCAGGGGGGTCTGTCCCATGCCTACATACTTTTGCTAATTGGTGTGCCTTGTTTTGATCTCCAAAGGTTGGGAGGTATGTCAGTGCCCTTATATGGACAAATGCCCATGTTTAGTCAATGACACTGAATGACCCGGGCTGCAGGTCTTTGGATTAGAAAACAGCGCAAAGCCGAAATTTGAATAAACGCGAGTTTGAGCTCACCTTTATTGATCACATACTGAAGGCTCGTTTACACTATCAGCGGTGACCTGCATATTTCCACACTGGATATTATTATTATTATAATCCAGGATTTATATAGCGCCAACAGTTTCCTACGGTGACCTACGGTAAAATGTGGCATGTCTGCATTTTTCCGCAGCCCACTGGTTGGCACATGACTTGGTTTCTAGCCAGTGTTTTCTTGAATGGAGTATTCTTTTAGCTGAATGAAATGTATGACAAATAGCAATTCTTAGTGACATGTCAGTAAGTAAATAAAAAGTCAGTGTATACTTTGCTGAGATGGAAAAATAAATAGAACAAGAGTGAAATGAATTTAGTACATTTATTGTCTAACTAAAATAAATAAACTTGTCCTTTCTTCATGCACTCTGAGCAAAAAAGATATTTATTTTGTGCAGACGCGATCATTTATACCAGTGTAAAAATGTATCATCAAATATCTGTTGAACTTTATATATTTGTAACACACAAGAATAAATTGATACAGCGCACTGAAATAAGTCACAAGTCAAACCATTTTAAAGACATTATATAAAGAACATCCCAACATTTTAATTGTAATCCCTTGATAAAGTCCTTTGGTGGCAAAATGCGTTGTAGGTGCAATTTTTGCAATTTGGCATCTTTGCCCTGGGTGCTGGATGACCTTGTCCCCTCACTACAGCATCTCTTCTTTGCATTTCCTCATCTATGAACCCAAAACTCAACATAGCATAAAACCGCAAAGATTTTATTAAAACCATAAAAACAAAAAACAACCCACATGGAGCAGTGCTTCCAATCATGTCAATTTATAATGCAAACACAAGACCTATAAATTCAAAAAGGCTGCAGTGTGTCATGTAGCTCCACCTACAACGCATTTTGCACCAAAGGACTTTATCAAGAGATTACAATTAAAATGTTGGGATGTTTTTTATATAATGTCTTTGAAATGGTTTGACTTGTGACTTATTTCAGTGCACTGTATCAATTTATTCTGGTGTGTTACAAATATATAAAGTTCAACAGATATTTGATGATACATTTTCACACTGGTATAAATTATCGCTTCTGCACAAAATAAATAAAAAGACTGGGATTAGCATGCCAGTCATTGGTGTGCAAGCATTACTCCTGCAAATCTACCAGTGCCATTTCATATTTCTTCATAGCTCTACTCAGGGCCGATCCTAGGGTCACAGACGCCTGGGTGCAGAAATATTTCTGGCGCCCCCACGTGGGCGTGGTCATCTTACCAACTCCTCCCCTTTACAAATGTTTCTATGACAACGACTTCAACACAGAGATGTTCCCGTAAGAAGTCTTCGTTACCCTGGGATCCTCCCATGATCTTTTACCAATAAATAAAATACAGGAAGAGCGTACAATAATGAGACCTGGAGGGGAGTCTCTCTGATGCACACAGAGGGGGCTTCTGTTAGAGAGTCTATTAGAAAGAGCCCCCAGACATAGTACAGGAGATGGTCAGAGACTGTAGACATGATACTAGAGACGATCAGAGACTGCAATCATAGTACAGGAGATGGTCAGGCTGCACACAATACAGGAGATGGTCAGAGACTGCAGACATGTTACAAGAGATGGTAGTAAATAATGGCCGATCGGCCCTCTCACCTGACCCAGCGATACAGCAACAACGGTTCCTCTGATCAGGAGTCAGCTCACTCTGAATTGCCCGTGGCGACTCCGCTGGGTAGAGCCCAGATCTGTATTCCTGCAATGACTCTATTCCTTCCTCCACCAGGGATGGTGCCAGGCTGTGTGGCTTTTTCTCTCTCTGATGGTGTTCTCTCAGCACTGCCCTCTCCCTCTGGAGTCCTGGGTGTACTTCCCTGAAAGCTTTCCCGGGCTCCTGGCTTTCTCTCTCCCATTCAGCTGAGCATGCTGTTTGGGCTGCAGTTTCCGTGTTACAGTGGGGCTGCCAGTCCTTGGGACCACATGTCCCACAATCCTTTTCTTTGCTCCTTTGTTTTTTTCTTCCCTGGCCGTTATGAAGGCGGGGGAAGAAACATAGTGCGCCGCTCACTAGTACAGCAGCGCACGAGGAGGTGAGGGAGAGGGGAAATAAGAGCCCGCAGCTGCAGTGGCATCACTAGGGTTGGTGTCACCTGGTGCAGTAAAACATGGTATCACCCCCCCTCCACCAACTATAGTCGTCCCTCAGTACAGACCCCACTCCATTAAGTATAGACCCCCCCTCTGTCAGTGCAGACCCTTCACTAAGTATAAATACCTCCCTCAGGACAGACCCCCCCCCCATCAGTATAGACCCCCAGGACAAAACACCCCCCTTTATCAGTATAGACCCCCCTCAGGACAAACCTTTCCCCCCTACATTAGTACAAACCCCCCAGAACAAACCCCCCCCCCCCCCTCCATTAGTACAGACCCCCCAGAACAAACCACCCCCTCCATTAGTATAGACCCCCCAGGACAACCCCCCCCCCACATTAGTACAGACCCCCCCACATTAGTATAGACCCCCCCAGGACAACCCCCCCCCCACATTAGTATAGACCCCCCAGGACAATCCCCCCCCCCCCACATTAGTATAGACCCCCAGGACAACCCCCCCCCCACATTAGTATAGACCCCCCAGGACAAACCCCCCCCCACATTAGTATAGACCCCCCAGGACAAACCACCCCCCCACACCCCCCCAGGACAAACCCACCCCCCCACATTAGTATAGACCCCCCAGGACAAACCCCCCCCCCCACATTAGTATAGTATAGACCCCCCCCCCAGGACAAACCCCCCCCCCACATTAGTATAGACCCCCCAGGACAAACCCCCCCCCCCCATTAGTATAGACCCCCCAGGACAAACCCCCCCCCCACCCCACATTAGTATAGACCCCCCCAGGACAAACCCCCCCCCCCCACATTAGTATAGACCCCCCAGGACAAACCCCCCCACCACACATTAGTATAGACCCCCCAGGACAAACCCCCCCCCCCCCCACATTAGTATAGACCCCCCAGGACAAACCCCCCCCCCCCCCCACATTAGTATAGACCCCCCAGGACAAACCCCCCCCACCCCCCCCCACATTAGTATAGACCCCCCCCAGGACAAACCCCCACCCCCCCCACATTAGTATAGACCCCCCCAGGACAAAACCCCCCCCCCCCCCACATTAGTATAGACCCCCCCCACTCCACATTAGTATAGACCCCCCAGGACAAACCCCCCCCCCCACATTAGTATAGACCCCCCCAGGACAAACCCCCCCCCCCACATTAGTATAGACCCCCCAGGACAACCCCCCCCCCACATTAGTATAGACCCCCCCCAGGACAACCCCCCCCCCCCACATTAGTATAGACCCCCCAGGACAACCCCCCCACATTAGTTTAGACCCCCCCAGGACACACCCCCCCCCAGGACCCCCCACATTAGTATAGACCCCCCAGGACAACCCCCCCCCCCCCCCCACATTAGTATAGACCCCCCAGGACAAACCCCCCCCCCCACATTAGTATAGACCCCCCAGGACAACCCCCCCCCCCCCCCACATTAGTATAGACCCCCCAGGACAAACCCCCCCCCCCACATTAGTATAGACCCCCCAGGACAAACCCCCCCCCACATTAGTATAGACCCCCCCAGGACAAACCCCCCCCACATTGGTATAGACCCCCCCAGGACAAACCCCCCCCCCCCCCCCCCCACATTGATATAGACCCCCCAGGACAAACCCCCCCCACATTAGTATAGACCCCCCAGGACAAACCCCCCCCCCACATTAGTATAGACCCCCCCCCCAGGACAAACCACCCCCCCCCCACATTAGTATAGACCCCCCAGGACAACCCCTCCACATTAGTATAGACCCCCAGGACAACCCCCCCCCCCACATTAGTATAGACCCCCCCAGGACACCCCCCCCCCCCCCCCCACATTAGTATAGACCCCCCCTAGACAAACTACCCCCCCCCCCACATTGGTATAGACCCCCCCTAGACAAACCACCCCCCCACCACTAGGCTAATTAAAACCACCCGGGCGGCAGCTGGAGAGGACAGTGTGCAGCCGCGCCGCCCGGGTGGAGAACAGAGCGTGTGTGATGCTTGTGCTTGTGGGCAGAAGGCGGAAGTTAAACACAGGACTCCTCCTGTGTTTAACTTCCGCCTCCTGCCCACAAGCACCAGCATCACACACGCTCTGTTCAAGTCGGGCTCGGCCACGGAGCGCCCCAATGGCGTGGCGTCACTGCGCGGCCGCTCACGCGGTCCCGGCCGCGACAGGCGGAGAGAGCCGCGCCGCCTACAGACAAGGAGAGGAGGAGGGAGCGGAGCACTCTGGCGCTCCAGCGCCCCCACCTCTGTGGCGCCTGGGTGCACTGCACCCCGTGCACCCCGGGACGGACCGGCCCTGGCTCTACTCCACTGAAGCCATGGTTTATTATACACTGCAATGAATATGGACAACAAGCCTCAAACAGCTGTATGCAGTTTAGAAAAATTACTTATATTAGTCTGGTCTTGTGACGTGCATGCTCATGCTTGCTTGGCACTTGCTTTGGTGCCAAAAAAAGGTCTAAAGCATAACATGGATAGATTGCTGATTAGTCTTCAGTTAGTTCCTGATTACCTGCGACCTGACCTGCTATTTCCACCTTACTGTGTGCAACCCAGGATGACTTCCCACCTGCCTCTAGGCCAGGGGTCTTCAAACATTCTAAGGAAAGGGCCAGTTTACTGTCCTTCCAACTTTAGGGGGGCCGGACTGTACCCAGTGGGAGTAAACAATGCCCAATCTTTGGTATTAGGGGGAGAAATAGTTAGTGTCCATGGGAGGATATGTGCTCAATTTTTGTTGTCAGTGGAAGGAATCATGCCCAATCGTTGATGTCAGTAGAAGGAATACTGCCCCATTGTTGGTGTCAATGGCAGGAACAATGCCTCAAGGGCCAGATAAAGGCAAGCAAAGGGCCGCAGTTTGGGGATCACGGCTCTAGACCTTCACCTACCTGTTGTGACCATGGCCTGCATTTTTTACTCTAGTTGAAAGGCAGGTAAGCCATCTTGACTGGAGAACAAAGGACCAGATACTGAACTAGAGGAACAAGTCATGGTGGAAACACTTGAGGAGCTGCTTCATGAAAAAAAGTCATGCTGCAGTATTTGATAAAGCTGTGCAGGTATATTTGCTGCTGTGGACCAGTGATGGTCATGCCTTCTGCCTTGTACTTCTTCTGCCCAGCTTTCAACTACCATTTCTTGTACCGTTATGCTATTTCTGCTTCTCCATTTGGTATCTCAATGACTGGCTGTTACAGACCTTGGCTTGTGTTCCTAGCTCAGTTCCTTTCTCGGCACCTTGCTTCCCAGCTGTTACTGACTCATCTACTGTTTTAGCTAAGTTCCTGTCACTTGCTCCAGTACCTTCGTGTTCCTGCATCTGGTTCCCAGTGGTCTACAGTTATCTGGCCTACGCACCCAGTAGCTGCACAGATCTGGTACTGCCATACCTTCCAACCACCCGTGGATCGTCACAAGATTTTAACTAAATCCCGGATAAATCCAGAGTCTTGTGCCGAAACAAGCTTTGGCCCTGGGTTCCACTAATATACCTTAAAGGCGTGCGGGTGGCTAGTTGCACCTGTCAAGGCTGGGTTGCAAGCTGGGCAGTGGAAGAGGAGGGAGGTTGGAACTGCTCCACCTTCCACCCATATCCCCCTGTGTCCACCCACGCTCCAACCCCCAATGTACAGCCTGTGAATGGGATCATGTGGGTGGGGAATTTGAACACAGCAGCATTGCTACACCCTGCACATGATGCCACTGTCTGAGAATCCAGAGACCAGCCTTGGGAGCAAGCACTGAGATTGAACTCACTGTGCATATGCTGTGGGCGCCACTGGGCTTGGGATGCCCTCGGATGAGAGTCTAGGGGAGTTCCACTCCTGCTGGAGGGTTCACATTCCATCATAGTTAAAAACGACAAATAGACCATGCATATGCAGGACAAATGACGGCATGTGCAAGGTCACAGAGTCTCTTGTAACTAACTGACAATTAACCCGTTTTTCTTTCTTTTTTGGTGAGTTTTGGTGAGTTACTGAATTACCTGGCTACCGGTAATTCGAGCTTTAGGGCAAATACATTTTTTGTTTTTTTTTATTATTTTTAATTTTTTTTAGCCAAATAAATGTTCATTCAAGACATTTTCAGCGTATAACAAGAAATAAGACAACAATTCGATATACAAAACCGTGTAAAATGTTACATTGTAATAAAATAAAAAACCGCCAAGGGGAAACATTCGAGCAATAGACAATAGAAAGCACATTGGTACCTGTAAATATTTTTTGGGTGAATAGAAGCCTACGCCTTTAACAACAAAATGACAACAATTGTGTAAGAATGAATTATGTTAAGAAAAAAGAAAAAGAAATAAGAAAAAGAAGAAAGCTTAACGAAACAATACTAATAAGAGATGTGACATGCGGCCAGGCTGCTATGTATTGTGTTTATTTAACCACTTCAGCCCCGGACCAATTGTCAGCTTAAGGACCAGAGGTCTTTTTTCAATTTCACACTGCACTGCTTTAACTGGTAATTGCGCGGTCATGCAATGTTGTAACCAAACGAAATTTGCGTCCTTTTCTTCCCACAAACAGAGCTTTCTTTTGATGGTATTTGATTGCCTCTGTGATTTTTATTTTTTGCGCTATAAACGGAAAAAGACCGCAAATTTTGAAAAAAATATATATTTTCTAATTTTGTTATAAGAAAAATCTAATAAACTCAATTTTAGTCAAACATTTGGGCCAAAATGTATTCAGCCACATGTCTTTAGTAAAAAAAATGCCAATAAGCGTATATTTATTGGTTTGCGCAAAAGTTATAGCGTCTACAAACTAGAGTACATTTTCTGGAATTTACACCGCTTTTAATTTATGACTGCCTATCTCATTTCTTGAGGTGCTAAAATGGCAGGGAAGTACAAAACCCCCCCAAATTACCCCATTTTGGAAAGTAGACACCCCAAGCTATTTGCTGAGAGGCATGTTGAGCCCATTGAATATTTTTTTTTTTAGTCCCAAGTGATTGAATAAAGACAAAAAAGAAAAAAAACATTTTTTTTCAAAAAGTTGTCACTAAATGATATATTGCTCACACATGCCATGGTTATATGTGGAGATGCACCCCAAAATACATTTTGTGCTTCTCCTGAGTACGGGGATACCACATGTGTGGGACTTTTTGGGAGCCTAGCCGCGCACGGGGCCCCGAAACCCAAGCACCACCTTCAGGATTTCTAAGGGTGCAAATTTTTGATTTCACTCCTCACTACCTATCACAGTTTCGAAGGCCATAAAATGCCAAAATAGCACAAACCCCCCCAAATGACCCCATTTTGGAAAGTAGACACCCCAAGCTATTTGCTGAGAGGCATGTTGAGTCCATGGAATATTTTTTTTTTTAGTCCCAAGTGATTGAATAAAGACAAAAAAATTTATTTTTTCAAAAAGTTGTCACTAAATTATATATTGCTCACACATGCCATGGTTATATGTGGAATTGCACCCCAAAATACATTTTGCTGCTTCTCCTGAGTATGGGGATACCACATGTGTGGGACTTTTTGGGAGCCTAGCCGCGTACGGGGCCCCGAAACCCAAGCACCGCCTTCAGGATTTCTAAGGGTGCAAATTTTTGATTTCACTTCTCACTACCTATCACAGTTTCGAAGGCCATAAAATACCAAAATAGCACAAAAACCCCCCAAATGACCCCATTTTGGAAAGTAGACACCCCAAGCTATTTGCTGAGAGGCATGTTGAGTCCATGGAATATTTTATATTTTGCCACAAGTTGCGGGAATATTACAAACATTTTTTTTTTGCCCAAAGTTGTCACTAAATAATATATTGCCCACACATGCCATGGGCATATGTAGAATTACACCCCAAAATACATTCTGCTGCTTCTCCTGAGTACGGGAATACCACATGTGTGGGACTTTTTGGGAGCCTATCCGCATACGGGACCCCGAAAACCAAGCACCGCCTTCAGGATTTCTAAGGGCATAAATTTTTGATTTCACTCCTCACTACCTATCACTACCTATCACAGTTTTGAAGGCCATAAAATGCCAAGATGGTACAAAACCCCCCCAAATGACCCCATTTTGGAAAGTAGACACCCCAAGCTATTTGCTGAGAGGCATGTTGAGCCCATTGAATATTTTTTTTTTTAGTCCCAAGTGATTGAATAAAGACAAAAAAGAAAAAAATTTTTTTTTTCAAAAAGTTGTCACTAAATGATATATTGCTCACACATGCCATGGTTATATGTGGAGATGCACCCCAAAATACATTTTGTGCTTCTCCTGAGTACGGGGATACCACATGTGTGGGACTTTTTGGGAGCCTAGCCGAGCACGGGGCCCCGAAACCCAAGCACCACCTTCAGGATTTCTAAGGGTGCAAATTTTTGATTTCACTCCTCACTACCTATCACAGTTTCGAAGGCCATAAAATGCCAAAATAGCACAAAACCCCCCCAAATGACCCCATTTTGGAAAGTAGACACCCCAAGCTATTTGCTGAGAGGCATGTTGAGCCCATGGAATATTTTTTTTTTTAGTCCCAAGTGATTGAATAAAGACAAAAAAATTTATTTTTTCAAAAAGTTGTCACTAAATGATATATTGCTCACACATGCCATGGTTATATGTGGAATTGCACCCCAAAATACATTTTGCTGCTTCTCCTGAGTATGGGGATACCACATGTGTGGGACTTTTTGGGAGCCTAGCCGCGTACGGGGCCCCGAAACCCAAGCACCGCCTTCAGGATTTCTAAGGGTGCAAATTTTTGATTTCACTTCTCACTACCTATCACAGTTTCGAAGGCCATAAAATGCCAAAATAGCACAAAACCCCCCCAAATGACCCCATTTTGGAAAGTAGACACCCCAAGCTATTTGCTGAGAGGCATGTTGAGTCCATGGAATATTTTATATTTTGCCACAAGTTGCGGGAATATTACAAACATTTTTTTTTTGCCCAAAGTTGTCACTAAATAATATATTGCCCACACATGCCATGGGCATATGTAGAATTACACCCCAAAATACATTCTGCTGCTTCTCCTGAGTACGGGAATACCACATGTGTGGGACTTTTTGGGAGCCTATCCGCATACGGGACCCCGAAAACCAAGCACCGCCTTCAGGATTTCTAAGGGCATAAATTTTTGATTTCACTCCTCACTACCTATCACTACCTATCACAGTTTTGAAGGCCATAAAATGCCAAGATGGCACAAAACCCCCCCAAATGACCCCATTTTGGAAAGTAGACACCCCAAGCTATTTGCTGAGAGGCATGTTGAGCCCATTGAATATTTTTTTTTTTTAGTCCCAAGTGATTGAATAAAGACAAAAAAAAAAAAAACAATTTCAAAAAGTTGTCACTAAATGATATATTGCTCACACATACCATGGTTATATGTGGAATTGCACCCCAAAATACATTTTCCTGCTTCTCCTGAGTACGGGGATACCACATGTGTGGGACTTTTTGGCAGCCTAGCCGTGTACGGCACCCCGAAAACCAATCACCGCCTTCAGGATTTCTAAGGGTGCAAATTTTTGATTTCACTCCTCACTACCTATCACAGTTTCGAAGGCCATAAAATGCCAAAATAGCACAAAACCCCCCCAAATGACCCCATTTTGGAAAGTAGACACCCCAAGCTATTTGTTGAGAGGCATGGTGAGTATTTTACAGCTCTCATTTGTTTTTGAAAATGAAGAAAGTAAAGAAAAAAAAAATTTTTTTTTTCTTTTTTCAATTTTCAAAACTTTGTGACAAAAAGCGAGATCTGCAAAATACTCACCATACGTCTCAGCAAATAGCTTGGGGTGTCTACTTTCCAAAATGGGGTCATTTGGGGGGGGGGGGGTTGTGCCATCTGGGCATTCCATGGCCTCCGAAACTGTGATTGGCAGTGAGGAGTGAAATAAAAAAATTACACCCTTAGAAAGCCTGAACGCGGTGCTTGGTTTTTGGGGGCCCGTACGCAGCTAGGCTCCCAAAAAGTCCCACACATGTGGTATCCCCGTACTCAGGAGAAGCAACAGAATGTATTTTGGGGTGTATTTCCACATATGCCCATGACATGTTTGAGCAATATATCATTTAGTGACAACTTTTTGAAAACATTTTTTATTTTTATTTTTTTTTCATTATTCAATCTCTTGGAAGGAAAAACAAGGAAATCCAGGGGACCTGTATAGGACCAGAAGAACATAAGGTCTCGGCATATGCAGATGACCTGTTATTTTACCTATCAACACCCCACCCCTCATTATCCGCTTTGATGGCAGAAGTATCAAAATTTAGCGCGATATCGAACTTTAGGATTAACTTTGAGAAGTCCGTAATTCTCCCTTACTATATACCCACGGAAACAAGCAGGATATTGAAAAGCTTGTATCCCTTTATATGGGAAAAAAAATCTCTAGTCTACTTAGGAATACATATAACAGCAGACCCTAAACTCTTATATGATCTGAATTACAGAGTGTTAATGGAAGGGGTATCAGAGGATCTGAGGAAGTGGAAAGGAAAAACTTTAACCTGGTTAGGAAGGGTAAGCGCTATAAAAATGAGCATCCTCCCTAAAATTATCTACACCCTATATACAGTGCCAATTCCACTTCCTCAGACCTTCTTCAAAAACATACGGAAAGCTTTCACAACTTTTGTGTGGAACAACAAACGTCCTAGATTAGCATATGAGATAATATGCAAGGGGAAGTCAGAAGGAGGTATGGGGCTACCAGATTTAAAAATATACTACAAAGCAATGGCCCTAGTACGTATCATAAATTGGAGGCATGACCAAAAAGAAAAAATTTGGGTATCTCTGGAACAGAATATGGCAGGAAGGAGTCTAAAGGGAATTCCCTGGATCCCAAAGACAGACAGGGGCTTATCAAAAAGGACATCACTATTAACTAAGAACACCTTAAAAATATGGGACCAACTGAATGAAAATGGAGATTATGCCCCACAGATATCACCACTAGCACCATTGGAAGGATTCCCATGGTTCCCACCAGGGGAAGAAACAGGATCAATGGGGAAATGGGGGATAGACGGGGACACGACATGTGGTAAATTTGCCCCGATGGGTACCTTAATAACACTATTAGAAATAAGACAAAAAATGGGAATAATCCCATTGATGGAATGGAAGTACCTCCAATTAAAAAGCTTTTTTAATAAACTAGAGACTATGATGAGACCCCTGAACTCACTTACTATATTTGAAAAGAAAAATGTAAAGATGACGAAACCCAGACACTTATTGTCCCAAATGTACACACTAATTTTAGGGACCAGGGAAAACATAACACCTTATTATATTAAAGAATGGGAAGGGGAATTAAAATGTAACTTCACTACGACACAAATTAAAGAACTTATAGACTCAGCATACTATACGTCTCAAAGCTCAAAGATTCAGGAAACATCGTATAAACTCCTGACTAGATGGTACCATACCCCAGCAAAATTAGCACAGATATACTCGACAGCAGACCCTAGATGCTGGAGAGGTTGTGGCCAAAGAGGTACCCTACTCCACATATGGTGGACATGCCCCAAAATAAGAAGGTTCTGGCAAGAAATAGCCCCTTGGATAGATAGACTATCACAAGAACAGATAGAATTAACCCCTCTTAACTATCTATTCCATGGGTCACAGAAGATACGCAAGAAATATAGGAATAGTATCCTACCATTTTTATTAAATGCAGCTAAATTATTGATACCGAGGTTTTGGAAACAACCCAGATGTCCAACTATTTTAGATTGGAAGAAAGAAGTGGAATTAATAATGGAGGCCGAGAGATGGATACATAAGATTGAAGGTAGGAAAGAGAGGTTTGTGCAAATATGGACAGAATGGGAGTTGTGGAAAGCAGAGATTGAATGATAAAATGGCAAGAATTGAACCCGGAACGCCCAGGGGGAGAGGGGGGAGGGTATGTGGGAGAGAGGAACTTTTCTTCTTTTTTTTTGTTTAGTTATTTTTTTTTTTTTTTCTCTCTCTCCCACCCTCATACAAATTCTATTCTCCTCTGCACTGAAATAGGAAGGTAAATATGGAATAAATTACAAACACAATCACATGGAGACTTTAGTGAACTGCCACTTTTTCAGTCACTTTTCTTTTTTTTCTTATTTTTTTTTTTTTTTTTTTTTATGTTAACTCCATATGATAATATGGAGTTAAAATAAACACAAACCACTAGGTGGAGGTAATTGTCCCCACTCCAAATTTTTTTTTTTTTTTTTTCTCTCTTCTCTTTCTTTCCTTCCTGGAAAGGAATGTAAAGGCACACATGATAAGATGGATTTAAATAAACACAAACCACTTGGTGGATGTATAGAGGTGTGGGGGGGAGGGAGGGGGAGGAATATATAACCCTTTCCGTTTCCTTCCTTCCCTTCATTTTCTAAAGGTTTTTTTTTTTTTTTTTTTCTCTCTTCTGATGTTATGCTTTTAGGGGGGAGGGGGGAATAAAACGAGTAGAATAAGTATGATGTTACACTGTATATGTACATAAGTGACATTGTTAATGTAAATGTGAAAGAAAAACCAATAAAAATTTGATAATATAATTCAATCTCTTGGGACAAAAAAAAAATATATTTAATGGGCTCAACATTGCTCTCAGCAAATAGCTTGGGGTGTCTACTTTCCAAAATGGGGTCATTTGGGGGGGGGGGGGGGGTTTGAACTGTCCTGGCATTTTATGCACAACATTTAGAAGCTTATGTCACACATCACCCACTCTTCTAACCACTTGAAGACAAAGCCCTTTCTGGCACTTTTTGTTTACATGAAAACATATTTTTTTTTTGCAAGAAAATTACGTTGAACCCCCAAACACTATATATATTGTTAAAGCAAAGGCCCTACAGATTAAAATGGTGGGTGTTGCATTTTTTTTTCCACACAGTATTTGCGCAGCGATTTTTCAAACGCATTTTTTGTGGAAAAATTACACTTTTTTTTATTTTAATGCACTAAAACACACTATATTGCTCAAATTTTTGATGAAATAAAAAATATGATCTTAGGCCGAGTACATGGATACCAAACACGACATGCTTTAAAATTGCGCACAAACACGCAGTGGCGACAAACTACATACATTTTTAAAAGCCTTTAAAAGCCCTTACAGGTTACCACATTAGATTCACGGAGGAGGTCTACTGCTAAAATTACTGCCCTTGATCTGACCTTCGCGGTGATACCTCACATGCATGGTGCAATTGCTGTTTACATATGACGCCAGACGAAGGGGGGGCAGGGGTGCTTTTTTTTTTTTTTTTTTTTTTTTTTTTTTAATTTATTTAGCTTTTTTATTTTATTTTTAAACTGGCCCTTTCATTTTTTTTTCTTAGTTATCATTTATATTGTTATCGCAGGGAATGTAAATATCCCCTATGATAGCAATAGGCAGTGACAGGTACTCTTTTTTTGAAAAAAAAATTGGGGTCTATTAGACCCTAGATCTTTCTTCTGCCCTCAAAGCATCGGACCACATCAAGATCGGTGTGATAAAACGCTTTCCCAATTTCCCAATGGCGCGGTTTATATCCGGGAGGGGGACACATTCCCTCCCACTGCTTGTAAAAGCAGTCTAGAGGCTAATTACCCGCTAGAATTGCTTTTACATGAAAGCCGATCACTGGCTGAAAAGAATGATACCAAGATGATACCTAAACCTGCAGGCATCATTCTGGTATAACCATTCAAAGTCCAGCAACATACTGGACATATATTGTAATCTTTTTTTTTCATGCAGCCTCTTGGCTGAACGAAAAAAAAAAGAGATTGGGTGGTGCATGTATGCCCACCATTAGAATACCTCCCTTCATCCACCCACTTCTAATGATGGGCATACATGCACCATTTATATATGCCGAAGCATGGGGGCATCCTCCCGCAAAAAAGTTATGCCACGTACACATGGTCGGACTTTTCGACCGTATGTACGTGGCATTAGGAGCAAATCGCTCCTTCGCCCCTGCTGCCCCCATGCTTCGGCATATATGCTCTTTTTTTTTAACTGTGGTGGTGAAATCACCTCCTACAGCGTTGGAGTCGCGGCTTTATGTATCGTGGGAGCAAACGCTGTTGCTGTCAAGATACATAAATCCGTGCTGCAACTGAATGGCGTACCTGCTAAGCAAATTATGGTTAACATTAAAACAATGTAACATTACAGTATAACAGTAAGACCTTACCATACCATACCTGCAAAGCAAATACCAAAAAAAAAAAAAACATAGTAAAAAATAAAACATTTTTTTAATGCAACCGGTGCCTAAAATATATATATGCCGAAGCATGGGGGCATCCTCCCGCAAAAAAGTTATGCCACGTACACATGGTCGGACTTTTCCACGGGCATGCCTCCGTCGGAATTTTGACCGTATGTACGTAGCATTAGGAGCAAATCGCTCCTCCGCCCCTGCTGCCCCCATGCTTCGGCATATATGCTCTTTTTTTTTAACTGTGGTGGTGAAATCACCTCCTACAGTGTTGGAGTAGTGGCTTTATGTATCGTGGGAGCAAACGCTGTTGCTGTCAAGATAAATAAATCCGCGCTGCAACTGAATGGCGCACCTGAAAACAAAAAAATGGTTAACAATAAAACACAGTAAACAAAATTACATACCTGAAAAGCAAGCATGATAAAACATTGCAGAATAGAATGGAGTAAAAAAGAGCAACAATAGAGAGAGAATAGAGAGAGAGAGCGAGAACAATAAAACGACAACTATTTTTTGTTTTTTTTATTTTATATTTTTTTGGGGGGTTTTTTTTTTTGTACTTTTTTTTTATTTTTATTTTTTACACTTTTTTTTAAACTATAACTATAATTTTAACTGTAACGGTCGGGTCTCAAAATGCGATGGCATTCTTGAGACCCTGTAACTATAATTTTAACTGCAACGGTCGGGTCTCAAAATGCGATGGCATTCTTGAGACCCTGTGGAAGTGTATCCTAGCCTGTGAAATGCTGTACCCTACGCTAATACCTAACTAGTGAGTGGTAGCGTTCAAAACATTCACCAATGCAGAGACCAGGATTGTCAGGACAGCGTGGACAATAATAACGGGTGTCACGCCTACATCCGCGCTTGCTACAGACACAACATCTTTTTTTGGGGGGCTCGTTGGGTAGGGGTACTCGGGAGGACATAAGAATAATGCCTCTCATGCAGCCGGCTAACTGCATTTGGTAGGGGATGGTGAGGTGCAGAACCGCCTGGATACAGGAGTTCTGTGACAAACTCTCCCTGGAATTCAAGGAAGGGTAAAGTCCCGCCTGAAGCTCCGTCTAGCACATGAGCATTCAGCAAAGCCAATTGGAACAAATAAATAGACACTTTTTTGTACCAGCGTCTAGCCTTACGGGCAACTAGGTACGGCGCCAACAACTGGTCGTTGAGGTCCACCCCTCCCATATTAAGGTTATACTCGTGGACACAGAGGGGTTTCATCACAACACCAGCCGCCGTACGAATTTGGACTGTCGTGTCTGCATGAAGGGAGGTAAGAATGAAAACATTCTTATTATCCCTCCACTTCATAGCGAGCAAATTATTACAATTTATTCTACAAGCAGCTGGGGAAAGCCCCGGCGATTAGGTTGCACGGTGCCACATGCTCCAATCTGCTGATCAAACAAGTGACTAAACAGTGGCACGCTCGTGTAATAATTGTCCACGTACAAGTGGTACCCCTTTCCGAATAAGGGTGACACCAAGTTCCACACTATCTTGCCAGCGCTCCCTATGTAATCTGGACAGTTCTCCGGCTCTACGTAACTATCTTTTCCCTCATAAACCGAAAAGCTCCACGTATAGCCTGTTGCCCTGTCACAGAGCTTGTAGAGCTTGACCCCGTATCTGGCACGCTTGCTGGGAAGGGATTGTTTAAAAGACAAGCTGCCAGAAAACTTAATCAGGGACTCGTCAATGCAGACAACTTGATGGGGAGTAAACAAGGCTGCAAAACATTGGTTGAAGTGGTTTATGAGGGGCCGAATTTTGTAGAGCCGATCGTATTCAGGGTCTCCACGAGGACGACAAAGTTCATTGTCACTGAAGTGCATGAACCGCAAGATCTGTTCGTATCGTGCCCTGGACATGGAGCAAGAGAACACGGGCATTTGGTGTTGCGGTGAGGTCGACCAATAAGACCTCAGAGTCGGAAATTTATGTATGCCCATGTTGAGGGAAAGGCCCAGAATGGTCTTAAATTTGGAAACCGTAATTGGTCTCCAATCTCTGGCAAGGGAAGGCAACTGGGGATTAGCGGCGATGTATTGACCAGCGTATATATTACTTTGGTCCACAATAGATCTATAGAGATCTTCCGCGAAAAAACAGCGAATAAAAATCGGATGTTTCCACCTGAATACCAGGTTGGCCAGTGAATGGGGGAAGTACGGGTTCTGCAGAAGTGGTGGGCACCCAATCAGGATTGGCGAATTCTGCAGGAAGGGCACTTTGTGATCGACGGGCCTGCCTTTGTCTTCTTCTTGGTGGCAGCGGGACACTACTTGTTCTTGCCACCTCGCCAGCTTGAACTGCACTTATGGGACTCGCCACGTCACCACGTGATACTGCAGTGCTGGATGTACGTCCAGGGTGTACTAGGCCACTGGTGCTTGCCAGTTCACCAGAAGGAATAGCGGCGCTAGTACTTCTCTGCTCCATACGAGAGACCTGCGGTTCCTGCACCTCAACAACAGCAGAAGATCGGGATCTGGTACGCCTGACCTTAGCAGGGACCACACCTCTGTCGTCAGAGCTATCTGTCATGGAGCCGATGTCGTCTACTGGATCGTATTCTGAGCCTGATTCTGACAGATGAGTGACCTCCTCTTCACTATCTGACATACTCAGAAACAAGTAGGCCTGTTCACTAGTGTACTTGCGATTTGCCATTTTGGGCTCTAAATTTAGTAGTACACTAGTGAGATTCACAGGTAAAAAAGCTCCTGACTGTTAGCGACTGAATCAAAGCGCTACCAAAAAAACTGTTAGCGATCGCAGGGATCAGGCCTGACTCTGTGAACACTGCAGTTATGTGTGCTTAGTGTTTTGTAGGTGACAGTGATCGATCGATACTGCACTTGGGTGGGCTGGGCTGGGCTGGGCGGAGGGGGGAAACGCAGGTGCTAGCAGGTATATGGGCTGATCCCGCTAACAATGCTTTTTTTGGAACCCTAAACTGCTGGGACGCTAGTATAGATCTGTTCAGATATTGATCTGTTCAGATACTATACCACTAAGGGAGGTCTATGCTTTGCGCGTGGGTGTTTGCGGTACTGGCACTAACCTGGGGCGATGCAGACCTTATTTGACCCTAAAGCCTAATTGATATCACCCGATCAGGGTAATAAATGGCGGGTGCCCTGACAGTATAAAAAACAAACTAACTAACCAGCGTCACCCGTAACAGTTATACGGTGATCACTGGTGAAAGAGTTAACTATGGGCAATCAGGGGGTTAAAACCTTTATTAGGTAATATATGGGGGGTACCTGACGCTTTATAAAAACCTGACGGGGAACCTAAATAACTAAATAACTAACTGGCTAACCAGTGTCACCAGTGACACTTATAACAGTTATACGGTGATCACTGGTGAAAGGGTTAACTCTAGGGGCAATCAGGGGGTTAAAACCTTTATTTAGGTTGTAATATGGGGGTACCTGACCTATAAACCTATTTATAAACCTATATAAACCTGGCGGTTAACCTAAAAAAAAACTGGCTACCTAGCGGCACCAGTGACACTAATGCAGCGATCAGAAAAACGATTGCTTAGTGACACTGGCAAAAGGGGGTGAAAGGGTTACCTGGGGGCAATCAAGGGGTTAAACCTTTATTAGGGGGGGTAGGGGGCTACCTTAGACCTAAAGGGGCCTAAAACTAACTGCCCTGACAGTTATTGCAGTCACAACTGACACTAAATGCAGTGATCAGTAAATAAATGATCACTGCAATCAGTGACACTGTGACTGGGGGGGCAGGGGGTGATATGGGGGGTGATCAGGGGGTGACAAGGGGGTGAAATATGTGCCTATGTGCGCCTGGTGTCAGTGTAGTGTTGGTGCACTAACCTGATGTCTTCTCAGCTCGGCGTCCCGGTCAGAAAGACCGGCACGAGGAGCGTGACATCACTTCCTCTTGCCGGTGTTTACAATACACAGGCAAGGGAAGCATCTGATTCGCCAGGAGCGATCGCGAGGGGGTGGCCAGAAACCACTGGCCGTCCCCTCGTCCTGGATCGCTCCTGAAGCGATGCCGACCGTCCCCGCCGGCGGAGGGGGTTCCGATCGGACACCCCACCCGCCGGAAGAATGTCACGTACAGGTACGTGATTTTGCCTGTACGTGACATTCTGCTGACGTATATGTACATGGGGCGGTCGGCAAGTGGTTAAGTGAAGATATACAGTATAGCCAGCCAGAAATAGGTACTATTTGGGAGGGGGGCTAGGGGGATATTGAAAAGGGGATGAACTGAGAAGTGAGAGGACTAGCTCATCACTGACATAAGTCTAGAAAGCCCCTGAGGGGTCAAGTATTTAAGATGTGTTTTTAACCACTTGCCTACCAGGCACGAACACCCCCTTCCTGACCAAGCCATTTTTTAGCTTTCAGCGCTGTTGCATTTTGAATGACAATTGCGCGGTCATGCAACGCTGTACCCAAAAAAAATTATTTTGGTGGTATTTCACCTCTGCGGTTTTTATTTCTTGCGCTATAAACAAAAGAAGAGGGACAAGTTTGAAAAAAAACACAATATTTTTTACTTTTTATTATAATAAATATCCAATTTTTTTTAAACAAATTTTTTCCTCAGTTTAGGCCTGTGACGGATCTTCAGTGTCTCTTCTGAGAATCTCTGCCAGACCTGTGTCTCCTGTCCTCCAAATGCACCCGCAGCCTGCAGATTCGCCATAACCAGCCCTTAACCCCTCAATCACGAGACAAGCCACACAGGTGTTGAGGGTTAAACATCCAGAGCATAAACTGTTTATTAAGTTTCAAACATACACTTTTAAACACAGTTGGGGACACCCCCCTTAGCCTTGTCATAGAGGGGGTAGGGGACAAGGAAGAACCAATGGAAACTCAACACTTGTATATCCAAACAACTACAGTTGAAACACATAAAGGGATTATGATAAGCAGGCAGCCCCTCCTAACAGATCCCCTGCTGGGAGATGTCTCCAGTCCAGACCTTTCGTCTACATGCCATGACCCAACACAATTAACACAGCAACAAGAGGGGGGGGGGAGAAGGGATGCAGCATTACATCGCATTATCTCAATGGCACTTTGTCCCCAAGTCTCTCCCAAGTCCATTCTGGGCCATAGTCTGTGGGTAGGAGGCCAACGCCCAGCCCCTTCCAAAACACACAGTGACAGTGGGTTCTGTCACAAGGCCGATACGTATTCTTCTACATATTTTTGGTAAAAAAAAAATCCCAATAAGCGTATATTGATTGGTTTGCGCAAAAGTTATAGCGTCTACAAAATAGGGGATAGATTTATAGCATTTTTATTATTATTTTCTTTTTACTAGTAATGTCGGCGATCTGCAAATTTTATTGTGACTGCGACATTGCGGCGGACATATCCGACACTTTTGACACATTTTTGGGACCATTCACATTTATACAGCGATCCGTGCTATAAAAATGCATTGATTACTGTATAAATGTGACTGGCAGGGAAGGGGTTAGCACTAGGGGGCGCTGCAGGGGTTAATATGTTCCCTATGTGAGTGATTCTAACTGTGGGGGGAGGGGACTGACTGGGGGAGGGGACCGATCGGTGTCCCTATGTACAAGGGACACACCATCGGTCTCCTCTCCTCTGACAGGACGTGGATCTGTGTGTTTACATACACAGATCCACGTCCTGCTCAGTTACTGGGCAATCGCGGGTGCCCGGAGGACATTGCGCCCGCCGGGCACACGCATCGGGTCCCCAGCGACGCGGCGGGCACGCGCCTCCCGTGGCGCGCCTCCTAGTGGCCGAAAAGTTAGTGCCGTCATATGACGGCGGCCCGCCACAAGAGCCGCACCGCCGTCAATTGACGGTGGGCGGTCGGCAACAGGTTAAACACGCCAGGAAACGTTTTTTAAAAACATGTAGCACTAAACCCCGAAGGATCTGCTGGTATTTGATTGGGCTTACCATTACCTCACTGTTCCACCATGTCCGTCATAGAGGTCTCATTAAAGAGTTGCTCAAAGATTTTAGCTCTGACACTTTTTTTCCAATGCTTTATTGACAAAAAGACATTCCAACAGAGGGATGGAGGGTTAAGGGGAATTCAGGTACCTTGTAATATTTAGACAGAATAAAGGTGGATAAAGCACCTGGACCTGATGGCATCCACCCACGGATCCTAAAAGAATTGAGCTCTGTAATTTCAAAGCCATTGTATCTAATTTTTAGGGACTCATTAATGACAGGAATAGTACCACTGGATTGGCGCAGGGCGAACGTGGTGCCTATATTTAAAAAGGGAACAACTTGGTCTTTACCAAGTAACTATAGACCTGTTAGTTTAACTTCTATAGTCGGGAAGATACTGGAGAGATTAATAAAAGACCACATAGATGAGTTCTTGCAGGAAAAAAATATTTTAAGCAACAGACAGCATGGGCTCATGAAAGACAGAAGTTGTCAGACAAACCTCATTTCTTTTTATGAGGTGGCACAGAGGCGTTGCTGTGGACGTGGTATACTTGGATTTTGCAAAAGCGTTCGATACAGTTCCCAACACACGGCTCATGTGTAAGGTAAGGTCTACAGGTTGGGAAATATCAGTTTGTAAATGGATAGAAAACTGGCTAAATGACAGAATTCAGAGAGTCGTGGTTAATGATTCTTACTCTGAATGGTCTAAGGTTATCAGTGGTGTACCCCAAGGTTCAGTGCTGGGACCCTTACTTTTTAATATCTTTATAAATGATATTGGGTCTGGGATCAAAAGTAACATTTCTGTCTTTGCAGATGACACCAAGCTATGCAGTGGAATAACGTCCTTACAGGAGGTCTCCAATTTACAAGCCGACCTCAATGCTCTGTCTAATTGGGCAACTATGTGGCAGATGAGGTTTAATGTTGATAAATGTTAAGTTATGCACTTGGGGGCTAAGAATATTCATGTATCATACATACTAGGGGGAGTACAACTGGGGGAATCCGTAGTGGAGAAGGATCTGGGGGTTTTGTTAGATCATAAACTCAATAATAGCATGCAATGCCCAAGCTGCGGTTTCCAAAGCAAGCAAAGTCCTTTCTTGTATTAAGAGAGGTATGGACTCCAGAGAGAGAGATGTAATTTTCCCCCTGTTCAAATCATTAGTAAGACCTCATCTGGAATATGCAGTTCAGTTTTGGGCACCGGTTCTCAAAAAGGATATCGGGGAACTGGAGAAAGTGCAGAGAAGGGCAACCAAACTGATAAGAGGCATGGAGGAGCTCAGCTATGAGGAAAGATTAGAGGAACTGAATTTATTCACTCTTGATAAGAGGAGATTAAGGGGGGATATGATCAACATGTATAAATATATAAGGGGTCCATATAGTGAACTTGGTGTTGAGTTATTCACTTTACAGTCAACAAAGAGGACAAGGGGGCACTCTTTACGTCTAGAGGAAAAGAGATTTCATCTCCAAATACGGAAAGGTTTCTTCACAGTAAGAGCTGTGAAAATGTGGAATAGACTCCCTGCAGAGGTGGTTCTGGCCAGCTCAGTAGATTGCTTTAAGAAAGGCCTGGATACTTTCCTAAATGTACATAATATAACTGGGTACTGACATTTATAGGTAAAGTTGATCCGGGGAAAATCCGATTGCCTCTCGGGGGATCAGGAAGGATTTTTTTCCCCTGCTTTAGCAAATTGGAGAATGCTCTGCTTTTTTTTTTTTGCCTTCCTCTGGATCAACTGTGGGTATAGAATGGGATATATGGGATTGTATGATATATATATGTATATATATATATTTTTATTTTTTTTATTTGTGGTTGAACTGGATGGACTTGTGTCTTTTTTTCAACCTAACTAACTATGTAACTATGTAATTGCGGGTCAGGGGTACTTCTTGATCCAGAGGACAACAGCTCCACAGCTGGATCCAGCAACCCCCGGATAGGCCTCTCTCACTGACCTAGCAGCCGATGCGATGCTCGGTCATAGTCTCTGCCACAGACTTGAAGAATTAGTAGAACCATTGCACAATCCTCTGCCACAGGACTGCGCAACCAGCAACTTTTTGCAATGTCAAAGAACAGTCACACAGTACCAGTTTCTTTCAGCCGAACCGGCAGTACTGTGAGGTAGATGACCCGGAATGCGTCCTCCAACTGAGTCTCCAGGCTCTTCTAGAGGTACCAGCCTTGTTCCTCCGTCCTCTCTCTGAAAAGTCCTCCCCTGGATCCTCCCGTCACTTGGCTTCTTCCCGCAGGCAAGACAGCACAGGACCACCCCTGGATCGGTAGGCCCCAGAGGACTTCTGGGCCTACCCTTCAGTAACGAAGCCTCGGGCCAGCCGGCCCCCGAGACAATTTAGAAGGCAGCAGAACACCTTAGGCCACGAGGGCCAAGAGGTCGGAACACACCCTATCACAGGGTCTGTCCCTTAAGTACCCTCTCCCAGAAGCACAGTGGGCAGACCACACCCACTGACTGTTTCCGGCAAAGAGGCACTCAATGCACCCAGCTCGTTTCAATTTCCAACCTTGGCCTATCTACAAGGGCGCCACCCCTCGGCCAAGGGGAAAACCGCACAACCAGCTGAACTGGAACAGAACCAGAATTTCAACATAATCAGTCTGAGCTAAACTACAGCTCAGACCATAATACATTTCTATTTATAGCAGCTATTCCTCCCACTGACACCAACGATGGGGCACTATTCCTCCCACTGATACCAGCGATGGGGCACTATTCCTTTCCACTGATACTAGCGATGGGGCACTATTCCTCCCACTGACACCAACGATGGGGCACTATTCCTCCCACTGATACCAGCGATGGGGCACTATTCCTTTCCACTGACACTAGCGATGGGGCACTATTCCTCCCACTGATACCAGCAATGTGGTACTATTCCTCCTACTGACACCAACAAGGGGGCAGTGGCACTATTCCTCCCACTGACACCAACAATGGGGATCTATTGCTCCTACTGACACCAACAATGAGGTACTATTCCTCCCACTGACACCAATGATGGGACACTATTCATTCCACTGGCACCAATGATGGGGCATTATTCCTCCCACTGACACCAATGATGGGGCATTATTCCTCCCACTGACACCAGTGATGGGGCACTATTCCTCCCACTGACACCAATGATGGGGCACTATTCTCCCCACTGACACCAATGATGGGGCACTACCCCCCCCTATTACGAAATAGGGTGATGTTTACTCCCATTGATGCCAGGAAGATTTCCACTCCCGCTGGCCACAGTCCAGCCCCCCTAAAGTCTGAAGGACAATAAACTGGCTCTTTGTTTAAAAAATGCGGAGACCTCTGTTCTAAAGGCTTCTAGAAATATAGTGGGAGGGAGAGCAGAACAGGCAGCCTGAACATTTATCGGACTCCAGCTAATCCCTGGGGAGAAGTGCCCTGAAGGTGGAGGAAAGGCTCATAAATAGTCTGATGCCTGAGCAGCAGGGGCAGTGTTCCTGGGTCCAGTCCTGCAGGAGAAGTCCCCTGTGCTGAGTCTCTGCCTCCTGGTGGCAGGAATGCTAGAGAAGCCTTTGTGAAGACCCCGAGGTCCAAGGTAGGCATAGATGGGGAGGGGCCTATTCGCAGATACATTGTAAAGCAATCCTCCTCCTATGCAATCATGGCATTAGGAGATGCTCTCGGGAGCTAGGGTTATATAGGGAGAGTTTCAGCAGAATTATAAATAGGGAAAAACTGTTGAAAAGAGCCCTTCCTTCAGGCTGAGACCTGGGAGGTCCCACATTAACATGTTCCTACACACTATCCCTATTTTTTTAAGTATTTTGTTTTTACAGATTTTCATTTTTTTTTGGTAAGGCCATCACTGTCCTGAACAAGAAAACATGCAGGGATTGCCAGGCTGTAGTTAATACACTTACAAAAGATCATATCATGGACTACTGAATGTGAAGGATGGCCGACTGGCTGGAAGTCTGCCGATGAACATTTGAGGTACTAGGCTGCCTTAGGCCCTGTTCACACTGGTACGACACGACAGTCATACCACATTGGATCCGACTTTGCCCTGCAAATTTAAGTCCGACATGCGTCCGACTTCAACAAACAGGGTTTCGACTTTGATCCCCAACAATACCAGGCACTATGTCTGGTATGACATCTTAAGGAGGAACTCCACGCAAAATGTTTAAAAAAAAACGACATGGGTTCCACCTCAAAGAGCATACCAGGCCCTTTGGTCTGGTATGGATTTTAAGGGGAACCCCCACCCCTGAAAAAACATCGTTGGGGTCCCCCCTAAAATCCATACCAGACCCTTATCTGAGCACACAGCCCGGCAAGACAGGAAAGGGGGTGGGGATGAGTGAGAACCGTACCAAGCTGCATGCCCTCAACATGAGGGGTGGGTGGTTTGGGACAGGGGGGCCCATGTTGATGGGGACAAGGGCCTCTTCTTGGCAACCCTGGCCATTGGTTGTGGGGGTCTGCGGGCGCCCCCCACCCTATGTGAATGAGTATGGGGTACATTGTTCCCCTACCCATTCACCTAAAAAAAAAGTGTCAAAAATAAAACGCAGTACACAGGTTTTTAAAGTAATTTATTACGGCAGCTCCAGCGTCTCTTTCCGATCTATTCTCCCCTCTCCGGCTCTTCTGCCTCCTCCGCTAATGTCTTCTGCCTCTGTTGGTTCTTCTCCCCTCTCTGGGTCTTCTGCCGGGTCTTCTCCACTGTCTTCTGTCTCTGTTCTTGTTCCGATGTTGACTCAATGCTCTATCCCACTCTAATGCTGGGTGCGCGGTGTGCTCCTACTTATATTGGCATGGGGTGGGGTCACCGGGTGATGTCATCTGGGGGCCCGCCCCCTATGACTTCACCACCCGGGGCATGATGGGACGGTGATGTCATAAGGGGCAGGCCTCCGGCGACCCCGACCCATGGAGAGAGCATTGAGTCAACATTGGAAGAAGAACATGAGACAGACATAGCAAAAGAGTGAGAAGACAGAGGAGAAGACCCAGCAGAGGCAGAAGACAGCGGACAGAGGGAGAAGAACCGGAGAAGGCTAGAAGACACCAGCGAAGAGTGGAGAAGCCCCAGAGAGGGGAGAAGAACCGGCAGAGGCAAAAGACGTCAGCGGAGGTGGCAGAAGAGCGGGGAGAAGAGATCGGAAGAGACGATGGAGCTAATGTGTTTTATTTTTGACACTTTTTACCTGCATTACAACTATTGATTGGGTTGTCTTTAGACACTCTCTAGTGGCAGAAGGAGGAAGCAGACATTGCTTAGTCTCTTTCAAGTTGTTTTTTTCACTACTAGTTCCTTGAAAGCTGAACTCCAGAAAAGTAAACCCTTGGGGGTTGCACTGCCAGGGTTAAATGCTGATTATGTCCAGGGGCTCATATTCCTGCAATGAATGTTAGGACTTCAAGGAACAGTCCACCGCTGGAGCATGGGGATCACCATCTGGCAGGGGAGCACAGAATCAAAAAGGCAAAACTGCTTTTCCTGACCACTAGACATAAAGGAACATTTAACAATTGCAGTGTGGGTACAGCCCCCACCTTTTATCGGAGTTGGGCCTTAATGCATGTAGGCAGAGGTGTCAACACAGTGACATGAGACAAGGACAGCTGGCAAAAAAATAATTCAGCGCTGCTCCAAAATAGCAAATAGCAATTGCTCCCTTTTTCTGTAATATGGACCACCCTTTGGAATGAAGTTCTGCATCAGAAATCCCTGACTTTTTTCCAGCCAAATCCTGAACCTGAGGTCTCCTTGGAGAACTGTGCCAGTTATATCTATTTTGGCATCCTAACAAAATATATTTATTTTACTGTATATCTGGTAGGTTGATACTCTATATTATCGCTCCTAAAATATCAAACCTCCACCGCGCCAATCCCTCCAACAATGTGTGGATAGATGTGTGTGTGTACCACACCACTATACCTAATTAGACTAATGATAACTAATTTATTTATTTTACTGTCTATGAATTATTTCTATAGAAATCCTTTAAAATCACAGATATTTTAACTTTTTTTTTTCTTTTGAAATGAAAAGAAAAAAAAAAAGTGAAAACGAGACACAGAAATATAATTCCTTGTTCAATAAGGAAAAATACCAGCAGCTACCAGGAGATGGAGACATAACACAAAAAATAAAGTCTAGGTATTTCCTACAACAGTAAGAATTTTACCAGTTTCTCTAATGTATGTACTGTACATGACTTTTCCCTGCATTTTATGACAGTGTGAATTCAAACTTATGGTGGCTATACATGTTTGGATAAGTGATGGATTTGTTTTTACAACTGATCTCTTCCAACAGGAATAATTTATCTATCGCCTCGAGGCGATTCAGTTCGCAGTTGCAGCGCTATACAAATCATTCATTCATTCATTCATTCATACAACCCATTAAATCGCTGCCAAACACGGACATGGATTTTGTTCAAAATGCTTGTATGATTGTAAGTTATTGATGACATCTCTGTTTCCACCATGTAATATCATAATCCAATCGACTGAAATGTATTCATGATCAAAGTATATCAGCGCTGCCAATCGATGCAAAACTATTTGATAATTTTCTGTCTTGGCTGATTGACTCGGTTCGCTCAAATCTGATCAAAATTAAGTGTAGATTGATCAGAAAGGAAGTTACAGCTATTAGTTTGTTTGCGGATTTGATTGTTTTGGTTAAATCGCACATCGATCGGATGAAAAAAAATGTGTATGATCACTATTAGTACATTATGGGCCCGGTTCATCAGGTTGGCAAGGGCATAGGCCAGAGCAGCAGGGAAGAGAGAGAGAGAGAGAGAGAGTTCCTACTAGATCACAGTGGTACGGTGAATTGGTCTGAGGGACCAAACAAAAAGCCAAAACATGAGGCCTGAGAAGTGACACTGCAAGAAGAAGCCAGGAAGCTTAATACCAGTTTTACTTATGTGTTTGAAGTGATGGTGGAAACTCCTGTAAGGGTACCCTTTTGTTTCTGTTGAAACTTTTACTTTCCCAGCACATTGACACACAGACGGTGGATATTTCTCCTCTGTCTCCCCACTTGGGATTTTCTCTACGTATGGGTTTGTACGACCTTTAAACAGATTTTTTACCCTCCCTCTTCTGGATACTAATCCAGCATTTGGAATTTTGTGGTGAGCCCTATTTATGGGTTTACCTTACCTTTTCCTATGAGGTCTCCTTGGACTCAATACTGTGTCTGCTGCCGCATCTGGGAGGTATATGTCCCTCTCTCCTCGGAATTTCATCACATACCGAATATCGGCTCCATTGTGAGCGATAGTCACATTAGAAATTCAATCACTCTCTGCTCCTGATGAAGGTTCCCACATTCGGGGAACTGGAAACGCGTCCGCGTCCGCGAGTATTCGGGGGTTATCTACCTCCACGAGAGCTTCAGTACCACAGTTCTGGTTCTTTGTAAAGTGTTGTTGTTTTTTGTTTTCTGTCTGTATAAATCTTTTTTGTATTGTTATGTATATGTTGCATTGTGTACCCTGTTAATGGACATTTGGGTGACTATTTTTAACATTTGAATAAAATTACCATTTTTTTATACTACTCTGGTAAGTGTGGTGACCTAAGTAAAGTTCCAACAGTAGGGGGTCCTTTTTTGGTTTAAAT
>CM053026.1:450525961-450548036 GCA_028564925.1 Lithobates sylvaticus | reverse complement strand
AAAAAAGGGGAAGCCTCCACTAGTGTAGTATTAAAGTAAACATGGGCATATTTATTCAAACAAGTGGGTGGACTCTTACATTAAAATTAAAATAAACAGCAGGCATGTAAAGATAAAATCAAAATAGCTCCCAGGCGTTCTCAGCGCCTTCTCACATCTCCTTCTCTGCCTACGGCCACTCCCTACGCGTTACGACACGTCACGTGTCTTCATCTGGGGAACCGGATTGGCTGTATGGACTTGGTTTATATTGCGAGAAACCGGAAGTGGATGTTCGGCCATCTTGGTTGTGGTTAAGTGTCTGGTCGATAGCGGCCATTTTATTAGTGATATGTTGTTATTGTTCCGGCGGACCGCCTTTTGGCGGTGCGTTCCACCTCTGCGTCCCACCATTATGGCGGCCATTTTCTTGAAGATCATTAGATTGTTATTCGGCAGCCACGATACTGTAGTATCTGGCTATTCTGTTGTAGCGTAATCGGTGTTGGTGCATACCGGGATACAGTCTATCCATAGTCATACTATACAGTCCCATCCTGAGTATGTGTATAAATGATATGGGGAGCTGACATGTACCACATTACGGATAATACTGTATTTCACCAAATTGGTGAATGAATAATATGCATAGAATACTCCTATTAAGTATATTATATTAATTAATGTTAAAACAATATTGTATTCTATATTAAAAGCACATTAATACTAATGTTAAAATAACATCAATACCAATGTGTATATAAATTCCCAGAGATCATAATATTGATTAAAAAATGAAATAAAAAGTTTAAATAATTTAAAAGATTAAGTTCCATTAAAAATTCTAATATTGAATGGATAGTGCATATGGTTAAAATGCACCATGGATATATATATAAAACTCTACATATATGTGTGCCATACATAAATATGTAGAGGGATGGTTAAACATTGGAGTGAGAGAAAGCCTTGAGATGCCTTCTAATAATTAAAAAAGGGGTATTCATCAGTAGGTATTACATCCATAATCGATACAAAGACCAAACAAATGTTCTATAGAGTACATGCATTGATCAGATATTGTGATGAATATTGTAATATATGTAGATATATAAAATATGTAATGTATAAAATGTCCAATATGAGTTTATTAGTCATAGATAGGTCCATGAGCTGTCTGGGTGATTATATAAAAATGATATTAGTATCTGTATGGACACAGAGACATACACCCAGGGTTGCAATCTCCAGTATGTGGGAAGAACTAAAAGGGCATTAAAAGTAAGAGTAGAGGAACATGTGCGAAACATTAAACACGGGTTCCCCAAGCACAATGTGTCAAAACATTTTGCACAAAAACATAATCGAGACCCATCTTCCCTACAGTTCTGGGGAATTGAGAGATACAATAAGGCGTGGAGAGGCAGCCACAAAGTACGAACAATAAGCCAAAAAGAGTCGAGATGGATCCACACAATGCGTACGCTCACCCCTGGGGGACTCAACGTTGAATTCGATTTGAACTGTTTTCTGAGCAATTTCTGAATATATATATATATACACGCTGTAGGAAAGAATTAGTATTCATATATCCATACCACGGTACACTAGGATGATAGTGGGCGGGATAGCACCCTGGGTGTATGTCTCTGTGTCCATACAGATACTAATATCATTTTTATATAATCACCCAGACAGCTCATGGACCTATCTATGACTAATAAACTCATATTGGACATTTTATACATTACATATTTTATATATCTACATATATTACAATATTCATCACAATATCTGATCAATGCATGTACTCTATAGAACATTTGTTTGGTCTTTGTATCGATTATGGATGTAATACCTACTGATGAATACCCCTTTTTTAATTATTAGAAGGCATCTCAAGGCTTTCTCTCACTCCAATGTTTAACCATCCCTCTACATATTTATGTATGGCACACATATATGTAGAGTTTTATATATATATCCATGGTGCATTTTAACCATATGCACTATCCATTCAATATTAGAATTTTTAATGGAACTTAATCTTTTAAATTATTTAAACTTTTTATTTCATTTTTTAATCAATATTATGATCTCTGGGAATTTATATACACATTGGTATTGATGTTATTTTAACATTAGTATTAATGTGCTTTTAATATAGAATACAATATTGTTTTAACATTAATTAATATAATATACTTAATAGGAGTATTCTATGCATATTATTCATTCACCAATCTGGTGAAATGCAGTATTATCCGTAATGTGGTACATGTCAGCTCCCCATATCATTTATACACATACTCAGGCTGGGACTGTATAGTATGACTATGGATAGACTGTATCCCGGTATGCACCAACACCGATTACGCTACAACAGAATAGCCAGATACTACAGTATCGTGGCTGCCGAATAACAATCTAATGATCTTCAAGAAAATGGCCGCCATAATGGTGGAACGCAGAGGTGGAACGCACCGCCGAAAGGTGGTCCGCCGGAACAATAACAACATATCACTAATAAAATGGCCGCTATCGACCAGACACTTGACCACAACCAAGATGGCCGAACATCCACTTCCGGTTTCTCGCAATATAAACCAAGTCCATACAGCCAATCCGGTTCCCCAGATGAAGACACGTGACGTGTCGTAACGCGTAGGGAGTGGCCGTAGGCAGAGAAGGAGACATGAGAAGGCGCTGAGAATGCCTGGGAGCTATTTTGATTTTATCTTTACATGCCTGTTTATTTTGATTTTAATGTAAGAGTCCACCCACTTGTTTGAATAAATATGCCCATGTTTACTTTAATACTACACTAGTGGAGGCTTCCCCTTTTTTCTTCTTTCCTTTGGCGCTGTGTCATATCCTGACACTGAGCACTGCAGGACTCAAGTTTTAAACGCCCTTAAAGGAGAAGGATTTTACTCTTACCAGGCTTGCCGAATAATCTGTATATATATCTTATGGGGCTATAGGATATGCCCGAAAAGCTTCATATTAATATATTTGAGGTGAGAGTTCTGGGAGACTGGGGATTGGATTGAATATATGAAGATTAGAACCAAGTATCCACCGCAGTATTTATAAACCATACAGGACCCAATGCTTATTGTAACTTCATAAAGTCACACGGAAAGTGTGGATCACCTGAGTGAATTGAAAACCTTAACTCATTACTGCATGATCTGAGCGATCGCGGTACCTGACTATACATTTTTACAATATCAGGACCTGATGGACTAACTTGGATACTGTCATACTCGTATATAATTCATCCAGTTTGGGACTATATGAACTACCTTTAACTATTTACTCACCTTTTGGAATTATTACATCACTCATTCATTATTGATCGTTAAACACTTTTTAGTCATTTATTGACTGCACAAATTATTCACAGTAATTGTTTGATTTACTTATTTTGTGTCTCACAGCACTTTTGATATTATCACCACGATTGAGCCTTTTGCACATGTCACTTTAAATATTTAATAATTATTTATATTTATATATATTCATTTTTATATTTATTGTTAGTCACTATCACGTATCACATTATCTATTAGTATTTCATTGAAGAACATACTACCTCTCACCAGTAACAGCATTTATTACTGGCGCATCCTTTTTATTGCATTATTTCACCTTTTAGCTATTTATTGCGCGAAATTCCTTTTTTATATATACGACACTGTATAAATGACACTGGCAGGGAAGGGGTTAACACCAGGGGTGATCAAAGGGTTAAATGTTCCCTAGGGAGGTGCTTTCTAACTGTGGGGGGAGTGGACTGACCAGGAGTAGAGAGAAATTGTCTCCCCCGCTATCGAATGGGCATGTTCGCATGCCCACAGATCGCCGTGTATGCGCTCAATGTACAATGACAGTCATTCGCACAGCCGAGCCAACCTGCTGCAGTATAACTGCGGTGGCTGGTTAGCAATCAGTTAAAAGGGTTGGTCTGGCAAAATTTGCAAAACCTTTTTTTATTGATTGCTAAATTGTTGCTATATATTTTGATTATGTGTTTACCCATTTTCCCTCTGCAAATGAATGAACAAATGCAGACTGCAGAAAGTTATTGCATTTTATATAATGAAGTGAATTGCGCGTAAAGCTAGCAGTCTCCGGTGATCTGGGGAGAGATCCGATTACTTGCAAGCTGCGTGTTTGCTTGACTTTAAGCTCCCTGTGAGCAAACTATGCTTGAGAACTTGTGTTTCGTTATGGAGGTTGTGATAGGATGAGCACACAACCCTAAAGGAAAAGTGTACGGAGACTACTGACTTCATCTTCTGAATATACTGGTCTTTGGCTGTCATAATCCAATGACTTCGGTATTTTCTAATTCATTGTCTTAAAAAGGAGAGCGAATTAGAAGTTCTGACTTTCCCGATATACATGCTTGTTCTAGCTAGTGTCTCAAAAATGTTGACGTCAGAGACCAGCCAGACAACTAACATTTTTAGAAGGAGGTAAACTGTAGCGGTTTATTTTGTTTTTTTCAGTACAGGTTTACTGTATAAGTTGTCGATAGCAAAAATTACTGTTCTGCCATTACTGGCCTCTTTTTGAAAATTTGAGTTGTTTGGCTGTCATCCTCAGCATCTACCTTTCAGTACTTATTCACTAATCTGGAACGTGTATGTGGACAGTGAAGTTGCAACACCTCATCTAAATGCTTGCTCCATCCAATTCAGTGACTCGCCAAGTAGGAAGAATGGAAGATCAGTGTGACAGCTAGGCAGTTAGCCTTTTTAGGAGGATTGGGAATGACAACATGGTTTATTTATTTTTATTTTTTTCCAGATTTTTTACTATTGCAATAACGAATGGCTTAGTTTGATTTATGAAATTTGTTCTTTTTTTCTGATTAGGTCTTTAAGAATTTTACTGAAACTGAGAAGAAGTAAAGGAAAACATTCTGAGTAAGTTGCTTGTAATTAGTGTGCAGTATTCAAGCATGTTTAGAGATAAAAGTATGTTCTAGACCTTTTGACTGATTAGCCATATGCCTAAAATACTGGACTTAATATTCAGGAAGAGGAATTTTTTGGGTGGTGTGACACCCAAATAAATAATCTTCCTAAATATTTGGCCAGTATTTTCACATGTGGTGTTAAGATCAGCAATGGACATTGGGACATGTTCAGTTTAGGCAATTAGTTATATGTATAGCTATATTTGTGTGTCATACTTTTAAAAAGGTTATTTGCTCTTGGGATGAACGTGGAATTCCCTTGCTCTGAACCTATGCCTATGAACACATTCACCAAAACCGAGGGACATAACCTCAAAGAGCAAACGTGAAATTCTGCGTGCAACTGGGCAGATCTGCATCAGACATGATTCGGCAAGTTTACGACATTCTGCAATGAGTCGCTTGAGGTGTTTTAAATGGCGCGCTTGCTTCAAGAGCGGAAAAACTGGAAGACGACGAGATATCAGGAAGACCTTCAACGAGCTCAACCCCCGAAAATATCGAAAATTATCGTCGGAACAATCCACATCATTGCTGCCATTGTCGGTGTGTTATATGGAACAGTCCAGGCAATCCTCACTTGTGATTTGAACATGCGCTGCGGTGCTGCCAAGTTCGTCCCCGCGGCACCCTGACGTATTTCTTGGCAGACTTTGGCGCAGTGTTCCTTCTGCTCCTGGGTCAGCAGCCTGGGGATAACTTGAACAACTCATTGCAGCTTTGCCGTAAACTTGCCAAATCATGTCAAATGTCTCTGTGGCAGATTTGCCCAGTTTCATGCAGAATTTCACATTTGCTTTTTGTTCTAACTTGGTGTCCATGATGAAATAGCAGACATGGTCATTCAATTTTTGTTTTGGGTTTAAATATGTTTTATTAACAGTACATGTGATAGGTCTGGCCACAGGAAATGTTGGCTGTCCCAGACACCTGCACACCATGCTGGAGATGTTAATTGTAGACATGTGCAGGATGAAAAAATGTTAGTTTCGTTATTTAACGAAATTCGTTTAGTTAAATTCGTTGCATTCATTACATTCTTTTTCGGGATTCATTTTAGTTTCGTATTCGAATTAGAAAAAAACTATCAAATTCGAAAAAAATTCTACCGCATTCGAAAAGACTAGCAAATTAGAAAGAAATTCTACCGCATTCGGAAAAAATTTAACAGAATTTGAAAAAGTAAACGATTTCGTTCTGTTTCTATATAACCATTTTCAGAAATTCGAATTTCGTATAGAATGAATTCGCATTCAAATAGAAAAGATTAGAATAAAAAACAATAGCATAGAAAAAAAATATTATTATTATTATTATTATTATTATTATTATTAAAAAAAAAATAATAAATATATATATATATATTATAAACCCATCTTCCGAATTTCGTATAAAATGAATTTGAATAGAAAAGATTAGAATAGAGTAGAAAAGAATAGACTAGAAAAACAATAGAACAGAATAGAAAAAAATGTATATAAATACATTCTAATTTCAGAAGCCATCTTCCCAAATTCCAATTTCGTATAGAATTCAAATTCGAATAGAAACGTTTTTAGAATAGCATAGAAAAACAATGGAACAGAATAGAAAAAATATATAATAATAAAAAAAAAATATATATAATTTCTCATCTTCCGAAAAATGAATTTCATATAGAATGAATTTGAATAGAAAAGATTGGAATAGAATAGAAAAGAATAGCATAGAAAAACAATATAACAGAATAGAATAAAATATATATATTATATTCTATTGTTTTTCTATGCTATTCTTTTCTATTCTAAACTTTTCTCTTCAAATTTGAATTCATTCTATACGAAATTAGAATTTCGGAAGATGGCTTCTGAAATTCGAATTTCGTATAGAATGAATTCGAATTTGAATAGAAAAGATTAGAATAGAAAAGAATAGACTAGAAAAACAATAGAATAGAATAATAAAAGAAAAAAAAAAAATATATATATATGTATATATGTATATATATATATATATATATATATATATATATATATATATATATATATATATATATTAAATCTATTATTTTCTATTTAAATTTGATTTCAGTCTATATAAAATTCAAATTTCTGAAAACGAAATTTGAACATGGTTATATATATATATATATATTATTATAACACTCGGTTATCACAGAGTTAAAAAGGTATCCGGATATAGATAAAACGAAAAAAGAGACTCCAATAGTGTAGAGATTCAAGGGATTTATTGGTTAAAAAATCCACAGACAGCAGATAGGAGACCTTGCAAGGTAAAAAATATGGGCTCCGTTGGTCTATAGGCTAAAACAAGCAATTGCGCATGCGCAGTACGGACGTACGTAACAGACCCTACGCCGTTTCGTCACAATTGACGTAATCAGGGTGATACCTTTATTTTGCTAATGTGTGTGTTTCCTGTACAATCTAATGCTACCATATGTGGTTATGTTTAAATCATCCTGAAACTTCACTGTGGAGTTAGTTAAAGCAAACGATATAACAAGTTAATACAAAGTGCTCATAAATGGGATTAAAAATCAGTCTCAGGATTATTGTTTTCCAAATAGTCACACAATAAACATTTAAAACTTTTCTAACAATATTTCTATTCTAATCTTCTTCTTTTTTTTGGCCAATATGAGTAAAGATGACATACAGGTTTAACACAAACTTACCAACATGAAATGGACCTGAAAGTGTGCCTTGGTCTATCGTATGGTACACCAAAATAAGGGGGCAAAACCTTCAGGTAGGGGAATAGCTTTTATTGATAAGACAAGTCACTGGGTGAGCATGGCAAATGCCTGGGCCATTTCCACTTGTGGATTAGGTATATAGCGGGAGAAGCCGGCTGATTTCCACCGACCTAGCTTCTTGATGATGTGGTCCGGGATGCCCTGCCGGGATGCTGTCGTGGCTGCCCCGATTCGGAATGAATGCCGGAGTACTGACTGGGGTCCAGGTGTAGGTTGCCGAGAAGAATCCGGGTATGTTCCACGAACTGGGACGAATTGAGAGGTTTCACAGGAAAAGGCAGAAGAGGGCTGGTGTCTGGACGATCGGCCAGAAGTGTCACCAACCGGTTCAATGTGGCGGCTGGGCACCAGCTAGTGTGGGTTTTGAAGAAGTGTATGTCCATTCCTGCCCCTAACTGCTGAGTCTTTGACACCATCAGGTGTAGGACAAAATGATCCTGGTGGCGGAGCAGGTTACTTTTGCGTAACACCGGACCAGCCGGGTGGTTGCAGGTGAACTCGCTGGGTCGTAGAAACCCACAAAATGCCAAGTGTATGGCAGCTTGCAGGACCGTACTGGGGAGAAGACCGAACGGGGACCTGTCCAGGATGGTGGACATGTCCCTGAAGATCTCTCAGGTTATCGGTAGTCGATTGGGGCCGACTACAGGCTGACGTTTCTGAATTCCGCGCAGGGCCCGTACTGCATGGCACGAGAACACGGAAGGTCTCGAGGGGTCCTGAAGGGACAGGTAGTGCTGTACACCAGCCACGTACAGCCGTATCGTATTGTGAGATATTGCCAGGTGTGAGTGGCAGTAAGAAATAAAGGCCAGAACCTGTTTGACGCTGGAGGGTTCTCGGGGGTGTTGGGGCAAGAACTTATTGAATGCCCTCTAGGCTGTCTGATAGGCCTTGCGGGTATTGCGGGAGAGTGATGTATTGATGAGGTTGGTAGCTGACTGTAGGTGCTGAGCTAATCCAGGGTCAGTTGTGACCAGTCCGGGATAGTGGCCGACAGGGGACTGGCTCCAGGCATCTGTTCAAAGAAGGAAACATAGTAAAAACGGGAAAGCGCGTCCGCTGTTAAGTTGCGCTTCCCCGGAATGAACGAACAGTAAATGTTAAATTGATGCTGCAGGGACAACTGAACCAGCCTGCGAAGGAAGGACATGACGGGCCTAGACTTGGACCTGCCTTTACTGATGATCTCTGCTGTGGCCAGGTTATCGGTTGTGAACGCTACCGTCTGTCCAGACCAGCAATGACCCTATAGGTGAGCGGCTGCCACGATAGGGTAGCGCTCAAAGAGGGCAGACGTAGTGGTGAAGCCAGGTGTGGCTAGTGCCTGTGGAGGCCAGGGGGCTGAAAACCATAAATGGCCAAAAATGGCAGCACACCCTGTGGAAGCCGCCGTGTCTGTCACCACCTGTGGTGACAGGGAAGACACTGAGGGGATAAAGAGTGACACGCCGTTCCAGTTAGAAAGGAACTCCTCCCACATGGCCAGGTCTGCTACGGCTGCAGCATCCAGTCTGATCACCTGACCTGGGTCCTGGGTGTGGGACAGGTACACCAGCAGTCGGGACACGATGGAGCGGCCCTGGGAGATGATCCTCATCGCAAAGTTCAGCATCCCGAGAAGGGACTGAAGTTGCTTCTGAGTACATCCCCCGGCACGAGTGAACTCCTGCAGAACCGATCTGATGCGGTCCAGTTTGTCTGTGGGAAGGCTGGCTTGCATGACTTGGGTGTCCAGGTCGACGCCCAAGAACGTGATCTTGCGTCGACCTTTGTGTTCCGCGATGGGGACGTTCAAGTTGTTAAAAACGACCCTTAGCTTGTCTAGGTCCCCTGGGGTTGTCCCGGGCGGCTCTATCAGCAGAAAGTCGTCCAGGTAGTGGATAACCTCGTGGCACTGTGCTTCGTGCAGGAGGATCCACGAGAGGGTCTCAGCGAACTTATCAAATAACCAGGGGCTACTTTTGGACCCGAAGGTCAACTTGGTGGTGAAATAATATGCCTCCCTCCACTTGATGCCATGCCAGCACCAAAGGGAGGGAAGTATGGGCAACAACTTGAAGGCTTCAGATATGTCGGCCTTGGAAAGCCAGGTAGCTACACCTGTCTTAAGTATGGCTTGGATGGCCATGTCTACGGAAGCGTATTTCAGGGAGAACTCTTCGGAGGGAATAAGAGACTGGGAATGGAGGAGGAATGAGGCGCTGACAAATCGTAAACCAGATTTTTTTTATTAGAGAACTTCCCTTGTACAAGCCCGATAGGGCTAACCCTCCAGGTGTTGAAGGGGGGCTGGCTGAAAGGGCCTATCATGAAGTCCCGGTCTAACTCAGTCTGGAGAAGTTGGTCGATGGCTCGTTCATCTGTGGCTGTTGATCGTAGATTCCTGCACTCGTGGGTGGTGTGGGGCAGGGAGATGAGCCGGTATGGAACCCGTCCGTGGAGCCTCGGATGAGGTAGACGGCCAGGGATGGAGTGGGGTGTGAGGTCAAGTAGATGTCTAGCCATACGACATTGACCCGGCTTAGTCATGTCTTTCTCTGCTTGACCTCACACAGGATCCTGGGATGCGCCCTCTGGCATAGGGTGCACACATGTAGCAAGCGGCACTGGCTAAAGTTGCAGGAGCCGTAATTAAAATTGTTGCAAATTGCCGCTCCCCCGGCCATCCGCACTGGTCGTCCTAGCTTATCCAACTTCAGCCCTTGTGCAGGGGCTTGCTGACCCTGACCCGTGCTGGTAGTGGCCGTGTTGGCTACCTGGTGGACGGAGGCTGTGTTGGCACAGCAGACAGCAGTGTGGGTCGCTGACTGGCATATGGCGCACAGTGGAGACCATAGGCCTGCAAAGCGGCGGCAGAATAGTTCTGTATCCACGACGCTCCAGTCAGTAGGTAAGTGGAACTGGAGGAACCTCGCTGCGGCTTTGGCCGAGAAGGAACGATGATAGTCGTAGAAGGCTGTGCCACCGTATTTGTAGCCCAGGTCTACGACTAAGTGGAGGTAGAGGTCCAGTTCCTCCCGTCTGCCGGGGGAGGCTGAACACACCAAGTCCCTGAACATGCCGAACGCCAAGGTGAACTCTGGCACAGAGAGTTTCCTGTTAAGCCTAGGGTCTTTTGCCTTCAGGACCACCAAGACGTCCCCCCAGGTGTACGCCTTATTCTCAGCCAGGTCGTGCACTGAGATCAAGAGTGAGGCCAGGTTGACATCCTTGCCCTCTAATATGTCCTTCCTCACGTTTGGTGGTACCAGGTGGGAGGGGTGTATGGCCGAACTCGCTACAACGATACCTGCAGGCGTGTCGGTGGCTTGAACTACGGCAGGGTCAGGGGTTGTGACGGCTGGGCAGGTCTCCAAGAGTGTCACCCTGTTCTGCACCTCGACGACCGAAGAGGACAGGGATGACACAAGGGTATGCAGCTGGGCAATGGCAGCCGAAATTGACTCCAGTGACGCCTGCTGGTTGCTGGACCCTGCCACGGCAGGTGGGGGAAAGAGGAGCCTGAACAGCTCAGCCTTCCTGGCCGTGGTAGGGAAGGGTACCCCTCTGCGCCTCAGCTCTGCTGTCAGTCTGGGGATAGTCCATGCCCTAAGAGAACGGGCACTGCCACTCTCGAAGACTGAAGCTGAAGAGAGGGGGGCGTGAGGTTTTCACTGCCAGCTGAAGACATGATGGCTTTCTGAAGCCTGCTGCCTTGTCCTCCTGGGTTGCGTGTCTGCAGGCTGGGCCTATAAAGGGTGACACGAATTGAGTCTTGTATGTGTTCTGTATCATATACGTACTAAAGCTGAGAATTCACATCCCCCCCCCCCTTTTTTATTTTTTTTTTTTTTTTTTACCTGCTGGAGCACCGTTCAAGTTGGTGCAGGTGGACCTACTGAATCCGACTGACCTGAGAAAAATGTGAGAGAAGACACTCATTTGAGAGTTGTATCGTTGCCGTCCTGTGCAATGGTTCAGAATTTTCTGATAACAGGCGTCAGTGACTTAGGAGTTGATTTGAATGAGATAAACGCTATGGAATGAAATGACAGACAACAATACAAATGAAATGAAATGACATGTTGCCTTTGATAAATGAAACTCCTGTGACAGAGGCCTGGCCCGGTCGTACCGCCTTGCGAGTGACTGCGGACCAGACTCTGGAGCACATACTGAAATAAAACAACAGTGAAATGAGGCCCAATACCTGGGGCACACCGGGACGAATTGGTAACATTGTAGATGCCACGGAATTCGAATCGGAGCGCAATTACGTGAGGTGAAATGATTGAACTCCCATGACAGAGCCTGAATGGCCATGCCACTTGTTTAGCGACTGAGCATGATTGGGCTCTGGAGCATGTACTGAAATGAGGCCGTTCCTGGGCACGCCGAGACGAATTAGTGCGGGGAGATGATTAAATTTGTGTCGGAACGTGGTAAGGTGACACAGAAATGATATACCATGACAAGTGACCGAAACCTTCGAAGTGATTCTGTCCCTGGCGCATGTATCAAAATGAGGCCGAGCAGCTGGGCGCACCGGATTGAACCGGTCAGTGCCTATCGCGGTTGCGACTGGATTCGAATGGGAACATAATATGTGATAGGAATGATGCCATGACAAAGACTAGAATCAAAATGACTGAGGCTGGAACCAACTGGTGAATCTGTCTCTGGTGCATGTACTGAAATGAGGCCGAGCAGCTGGGCGCACCGGATCGAATCGGTCGGTGCATCTTGCGGATGCGACTGAATTTGAATCGGAAAGTAATAAGTGACAGGAATGAAGCAATGACAAAGACTAGAATCAACGACTGAGGCAACTTCCAAAAAGTGAATCCGTGTCTGGAGCATGTACTGCAATGAGGCCGAGCAGCTGGGCGACTCGGAGGGAATTGCTGCATCTTAAATGCGACTGGATTCGAACCGGGACGTAATATGTGACAGATACCATGACAAAGACTAGAATCAAGCCTGCATCTGTAACCAACGGTGAGACTGTCTCTGGAGCATGTATTGAAATGAGGCCGTAGTCTGGGGCACACCGGAGCAGATCAGTGCATCGGAGATGCGACGAGATTCGAATCGGAGCACAGCTGGTGACAGAAATGAAAATGAAATTGTTTGAAATGATTGCCATGATGGAAATGATTCGAAATGATTTGGCATGATAGAAATTATTCGAAATGACTTGACATAGTAGAAATGATTCGAAATGACTGACATGCTAACAACGATTCAAAACGATTTGCTAAGACAGAAATGATTTGAAATGATGCGACATGACAGAAATGATTTAAAATGATTGAAATGAAAGAGATGATTCGGAGTGTTGTGAACAGCTCCGAATTGACTCGTCAATGTCTCTTGGTGAGATTGGTATGTTCAGGTTCACATTGTATTTACCTCTGCCTAAGGCTTGAATTGGGTAATGTGGCAGGTATATCCTATGGAGGAAGAGAGCCCTTAGGCTTTTCCTCCCTTTCCAACAGTGTCCAGGATGGCACATAACACTGCCAAGGGTTTGTTATTTATGTCATGGAATGTAAGAGTCCTGGGGAACAAAATTAAGAGGGGCGCAATTTTCAAATATTTCAGTAGATTACAACCTCATTTGATCTGTCTCCAGGAGACGCATCTGCAACCTGACTCTGTCCATCTGCTGTGTTCTCGCAAATTCCCAACACAATTCCACTCCACACACTCCTCTTACTCCAGAGGAGTCAGTGTGTTGATATCTGCCAATGTCTCATTTTGACTGTATTCAGCAGCGGGTTGATATAGAGGGCAGATTTGCCTTTTTATTATGCAAGTTAAATGGTTTTACATGTATTATTTCAGCAATATATATCCCCCCACCCTTCTTGTGTACTCCCTTAGTTAACGAGCTCAATTTATGGCGTTAAATCCCGATGTACCGGTGATGGCTTTGGCTTAAATTCCGCCAGCAAAAGTCCGATGGAGCATACACACGGTCGCATTTTCCTACCAAAAGCTCTCATCGGACTTGCTGGCGGAATTTCCGATCATGTGTATGTGGCATTATACGTATTCCAAAATTCACCATGTGGATTTCTAACAAATGGTTCAAATGCATTGACTCCCCGATGCGTGATGTAATCTGGAAGAAGAAAAAGGCTAGGATCAGCTTGTCTACTTTACAATACGGGAAAGATCAGGGAGGACTTGCAGTACCGCATCCCAAAATTTATTTTCTAGCTTCACAAATTCAGCAATTGGCGGGATGCAGGCGGGGATCCCGTTGCCAAATTGGTGACTATGTCCAACCCCACACTAAAAGCTGACTCCCATATGGAGATGGACATACCGAGTAATCCCCCCCTCTTCCCCAACAGGAGACCTCCATAAAGAAAGTATGGAGGGCATTCCGGGAAGCTCTATCAAAGGCCCACTAGTGTTTACCCCTCTGTGGAATAATTCCAGATACCCGGAAATACATAAATTGCAGGGATTCTCTTCTTGGAGACAGAGGGGGATTTGGTTCTTTCCGCAGATCTACACAGGGACCATTCTGACAACCTATGAACAATTATGCACAGAATTCACCTTCCCTCAAAAGGTTTCTACCAGTATCTTCAACTTGGACATGCCCTGCAGACTCAACAACAAACGAATCCCTTAGCTCCAGGATCATGCCTCCTTAAACTGTAGAACCAGGTGGATGAATGACATTGGCGCTATAGATGGGGATCAATGGGACATGGCCTTATAATCGATACCCGCAGTCTCGGTTTCAGCTTCCCATAAGCTCTGGCAACTGTTTATTCTGCACAGAGCCTATCGGACACCTGTACAGCTTCATGGCTGGGGCTGGAGAAACTCCCCCTCTATGCTCAAAATGCAAGGTGCACCAGGGTGATTTCATACACTTGATTTGGAGATGCCCAAAACTCCACCATTACTATCTCCAAATTAGTTCAGATACCTGTACCCCTGACTGACCTGCTAGGGGCAATTGATGTAGAGATATATCTGAAGGGTATGTATTACATGATCACCTGACTGCTATATCTGGCTCGAAACTCCTAGCTCGATACTGGATGGCATCTACGGCCCCCACTGGGAAACAATGGATCAATTCTGTTAACTCCCTTCTTCTTAGGGAACAACTGGCTTACCGTCGCAGGAATGCTGTGCGAAAGTTTGACCTTATTTGGCAACCTTGGTTGGATGACCCCAGCCTTGCCCCACCGCAGTTGGTGATGGACAGGCTCTTGCGTTAGTAACCCACAAGAATACCGGGGGGGGGGGTAGAGGGGAGGGAGAGAGGTAGGAAACTCAGGTTATGTTCTACTGTAGAGCACTAGACCCCGCATATACCGTCGGCTGACGAAGTGTTTAATACTGAGGATATGCATCTGGTCTTTAGTGCTAGTTGTTGGTTTAGTTGAAGATCACAATATCTGTAATATCTCCTGTTACTCCTTATATATGTTTGGGACAATCTGTCCTATATGTTATCTTTACCTATTTTATACAGACAATGTATGTATTGAAAGAGCAACTTAACAATAAAAAAGTTTTGATTAAAAAAAAAAAAAAAAAAAAAACATGGCTAAAGCTTGTCACTTATTTTGAAACTTTTACAATATAAACAGTCGAGTACTACATTCTACAACTCCTGCAGAAAACCACAGACATTGTGTACATGGTCATGTGTGTAATGTACCCTTCAGAATTATTTGTAGATGAAATGAAATCTCCCACCAGCGAAAAACCTGCATTGATTCATGAAAGTGACTCCAGATGAACATTATTAAATAAAAAAATGCCTTTAAAGAAAAGGGTTTATACTTCCCGTCCTGCTGCCCCCTTGCCACTGGCCAAAAAATCATCAGCATCTGACATCAGCTTCAGCTGTTGGAAGAAACCACAATGCACAGAGGAGAAAGGTCATCTGACAAGCCTGGAAGTGTGTTGGATGCTAAAGATTTTTTAGCCACCGTAGCTCTAAGACAAGGGAGGAATTGGCGGTGTGGGTGAAGGGGCAGGTAGGTTCTAACCCTTCTTTTTTATTTTTTCATACAAGGGACAATACAAGGCTAATATTCATTACCTGCTGGGTTATACTCCATCACTAGGTGAATGGACAATGGTAGACCAAAAGTCTTCAGACAGGAAGTGATCCCCTATATAACCCCTCCCATACCTGAAGTACTTTACTTTAGTTTACCAGTGTCTGCAAGGTGGATGCCATGGTTTGTTTGAGCTCTCTAAGCTCCAGGTCTCTAGTCCCTCAACTGTTCCAAAAATGAATCAAGGGATTGACCGATCGGGTCCATTTGACACAGGCTTTGATGCTTAGATAAATGGTAAAAAAAGTGAAAAAATTGAATCCCTAAACGGTATTAGTAAAAAACAATAATGAAAAAATAGCAGCAGCTAAACAATGTGAGATATACACACCAAAACAGAATAAAATAGAAAAAAGCTGCGCTGTGTACTTAATAAAATTTTGAAAAATCAAATAATGTGGTATTGTGACAATAATGTTCAATAAAGTCCATATAAAAAATAAGTGACTGGTGAAAATCAATAACGTGAAATCCAATGCAGTTTGAGTGACTGTGAAATAATACACCGACAATGTGATCCACCACCGCACAAATGATATGCTTACCAGAAGGCAAGCTTAAAAAAGCCTGTAGAATGGAAATATCCTGATGTAGTTTGAGCAATGAGACCTCCACACCGACTCCAACCATCCACAGATTTAAATGACCAATAACCGACCATATGTATGTAATATCGCCTTTCCTCAGCCTTATTGTGGGGACTCTCCAAAGATCATAGAACCGGGAATCGCCAATCAACCTCAGTGGAAATCATATAAAAACAAGGGATGCTCCCATAGTGTAAAACCATAATTACATTTATTTAAGAGAAATTAAAGGTTATACTTACAGAAATGAAGTATAAACATGACACAATATAAAAACAAACAAATTCGCCGGCCGGCTAGGAAACACCCGCTCTCTGCGGGACGGGATGACGTCAGCGCGTCAACCTCCCATAAATGGTACCCAAGCCTCGCAAAGAAGACTCCAAGATCCTGCAAGGTTTTGCCTGTAACCTGGCCTCCAGGCGTTGGACCCTGCGGAGTGGAAATCCTGGACATCCATTTCCTGCAGGGTGCTGTACAGGTCTAAGTGAGTGGACCCTAAATATGAAAGGATACCCAGTCCTTGAAGCTCCAAGTGACAGGAACCTGCCGTGAAAGGTGAAGATTGGGCCTTTAGCTTCTAAGTGGCCCTGCGCCTGGACGGGTAAGTGAAACCCGTCCCAGTGATTGTGGGGTGTCCCAGTGATTGTAACAATCAGTCAAGCTAAAAGCTGGACACCCGTGTGCGGTGACCATACGGGGGAGTTCTGGGCTAGCTGTGGGTGTTTGCAAAGTGTACCTTTTTTTTTTTTTTTGCTTGTGTCTGGATGTTTTATACCTGTATGATGGTGCACGCCATGGCGCACGTGCGTTCGCAAGAGCGCCGCTGGGCTCAGCAGTTTGTTTGGCGGCCATGGCACACGCGGCTCAGCTGCACATGCGCCGTAGCCTTTATCTGGGCGCACAAAGATTTGTGCTGTACACAAATAGTCACGCCCACTCGCCGGGACTGGGCACATGCGTGCGCGCACACACATAGAACGTTCCAGCGCACACCCAGCTTATTTAGACTGTGCAGGCCAAGCATGTGGTGCTTCCAGAAGGCAGCTGTGGGACACAGAGCAAGTTCTGAACAGACACTTGCAGTGGTTCATTTTTCCTTACCCGGGTCACGTGAGTCACCAGGTGTTGCTTGGCAGGCTAAAGGTGCTTAGCAGGATGTTGCATAGAGGCTTGGTGAGCCCTATTAAAGAGTTTCCCTTCTGAGGTGTTTTAACTACACCCAAGTACTCTTTGTTTGCGGCATTGAATGTCTTCCAAAAAGAGGAGTGGAACTAACACCATAGGGAAGGCCACACCCATGTCATCAGTAGTTCCTGATGAACCTAGTCGTATCCCTAGTTTTGTATCCCCTGAAAGACCAGAGGCTCCCAGGCAATCTGAGCCGCTGCGCCTATCTGGTATTGTGCCTACAGTCAACGCTGCTGCTTCACCCTTCACCCTTTATCACTAAAGATGAACTGTCCTCAGCCCTAGCCAGGTTAGAGCACAGGATTGCCGGCATGATTGCCTCCATCCCGCAGGGTGGAAGGATGCATGTCATATCCCCCTCCCCGGTGTCTTCTAGTGTGGAACAGGAATGGGTTGAGAATGTGGAAGAGCTGAAAGCTCAGGATTTGGTGGATTGCCCAGCAGATGAGTCTGCTTCCGAGCAATCTAGACAAGAAGATATCCAGTCGCAGAGGCTTTTGAGCCTGACTCCTGACCAAAATTGTTCGTTCTGCCTTTAAGTTGCCTCTTGCAGAGGTGACTGAGCCCCCTGGTCCTCTTTGGGATCTGTGACCTTTTCAGGTCACACAGACTTTTCCACTACACCCCCTGTTGGAACAGGTGGTGTATGCTGACAGGACTTTTTTGCCTCCTAAAAGGTTTTTCACTTTTATATCCCATGGATTAAAAGTTTATTAACCACTTGCTTACTGGGCACTTAAACCCCCCTCCTGTCCAGACCAATTTTCAGCTTTCAGCGCTGATGCACTTTAAATGACAATTGCGCAGTTATATAACACTGTACCCAAATTAAATTTTTATCATTTTTTTTCCCCCACAAATAGAGCTTTCTTTTGGTGGTATTTGATCACCTCTGCGTTTTTTTTTTTTTTTTTTAAAGACCAAATAAAAAAAAAAATATATATATAATCTAATATATTATATATATATATATATATATTATATTATATATATATATATATATATATATATATATAATATATATATATTTTTGTTATAAAATTTAGCAAACAGGTAATTTTTCTCCTTCGTTGATGTATGCTGATGAGGTGGCACCGATGGGCATCGATAGGTGGCAGTGATGGGCACTGATCGGTTACACTGATAGGTGGCACTGATTGGCACCACTGGTTCGCATTGATAGGTGGCACTTGTGGGCATTGATTGTGGGCACTGGCAGGGGGTACTGTTGGGCACAAATGAGGCATAATTACCGCTTACTCTTCGGGACCGAAGTCCCTTGCAAGTAAGCCGGTGATCAGCTTATGGAGAAAAAAAAAAAAATAATCGATTACCGAGCTTTGGTTTACATCATGTAATCAGATGTCATTGGCTGACAGCTGATCACATGGTAAGGGGCTGGGACTCAGTGATCACAGCGTGCTGCAGGGCTAATTCAGGTCCACGCTGTGGCCGTCATTCGGCTATAGCGCGGACGGCAAGTGGTTAAACAATGGAGCCTGCCAGCCGTAGATGCAGCAGTCTCTTCCTTAAACAAGAACTTAACTTGTCCGGTAGATAACGCACAGGGCTTGAAAGACCCTGTTGACAAGAAATTGGTGTTATTAAAGAAATTCCTTTTCTTTGGCCAGTTCAGCTATTTAGCCAGCTGTTGCAGCAATTGGTATTTGCCAGTCCGTAAAGGATCAGATCAAACGATAGGCCTAACCAGGAGGATGATCTGCCTGAAAGTAAGACAGATATTCCTCGAGCGCTGTGTTTTTGCTGTTGATGCTTTAAAGGATTCAGTACAGCAGGTTTCTCATATGGCTCTCTTGTCTATACATAAGCACAGACTTTTATGGCTTAAGAACTGGTCGGCCGAACTTCCTTGTAAAAAGTTATTGGCAGGTTTTCTGTTTCATGGGGAATGTTTATTCGGTGATCACTTGGACAAATATATCCAAAAGATTTCTGGAGGGAAGAGTTCTCTACTTCCTGTGAAGAAAAGCACCAAATGTCCCTCGTTTAAAAACCCATGGACTGCTTCCTCAAATGTCTCAGCATCAGGGCGGTTCTGCCGCCAACAGGGAGCTAGGGCAAGGCCAGTGCCAGAAAAGGCCCTGGGTCCAAAATTCTTCTAAACCCAGCACCAAGCCCTCCTTTTGAGGGGACGCCCCCACTCCATCGGGTGGGGTGAAGGCTGCTGCTCTTTGTGGACATTTGGAAAACAACAATTCAGGACGAGTGGGTCCCCTCAATTGTATATCGTGGTTACAAGCTGGAGTTACAGGGAATTCCCCCTGAGAGGTTTCTAAGATCCAGCGTTCCCTCAGATCCTCCAAAAATAAACTTATTGCTTCAGGCACTACATCATCTAGTGAATCAAGGAGTGATTGTAGAGGTTCCTGTATTTGAAAGGGGCTCAGGGTTTTACTCAAACCTGTTTACGGTTCAGAAACCAAAATGGGACACAAGGCACTTTTTGGACCTATGATTCCTGAACAAGTATCTCTTGATACAGTCCTTTTGGATGGAGTCTGTCTGCTCAGTAGTAACCTCAATCCAGAGGGGAGACTTTTTAGCCTCCGTCGATATAAAGGATGCGTACTTGCATGTAACTCTTGCAGCCTCATCAGAGGTTCCTACATTTTGCAGTAGAGGAACGTCACTTTCAGTTTGTGGCTCTACCCTTCGGGCTTGCTACAGCTACCTGGGTGTAGCACCAGAACTGGGTCTTTTAAGGGCCCAAGGGATCCTGGTGCTTGGGTATCTGGACGACCTCCTGCTCAGAGATCACTCAGTACAGGCTCTAGAACAGAGCATAATATACACAGTGAGGTATTTGAAAAGCTTAGGCTGGATCATAAATATCAAAGTCAGCCTTGAGACCAGCTCAAAGTCTAAGATATTTAGGTCTGATTCTAAACACAGTCCACACGAGTATTCTTGCCACCCGTAAGGATCTGTGCCCTGAAGGATCAGGTGTGTCGGATAAGGGGCACCAGACAACCCTCCATTCGGCTCTTTATGAGTCTTCTAGGGAGGATGGTATCCTCCTTCGAGGCAGTGCCCTATGCCCAGTTCCATTCCAGGCCTTTACAACAAGACATCTTGTTGGCTTGGAACAGAAAAGCCCTGGATTATCCAATGTGCTTATCTCCTCAGGCATGCTTAAGCCTAAACTGGTGGTTGCAGGATCAGAACCTGCAAAGGGAAAATCCTTTCTCCCGGTAACTTGGAGAGTATTGACTACAAATGCCAGTCTGGGGAGCGACCCTAGAGCTCACAGCTCAGGGGAAATGGTCAGGGACAGAGCAGACCCTGCCCATCAACATCCTAGAATTACAGGCAGTACATCTGGCCCTGTGGTCCTGGACGGTGGAGCTTCAGGACTGCCCCATCAGGGTTCAGTCTGACAATGCCATAGCAGTGGTCTATATAAACCACCAAGGCGGTACCAGGAGTCGTTCAGCTCTGAATAAGGTGAACTACATACTAGCCTGGGCAGAGGGACATGTGCCAATGATATCAGCAGTCCATATTCCGAGAGTAGAGAACTGGAAGGCAGATTATCTGGAAGGCAGATTATCTCAGCCGCCAGCAGATCTGCCTGGGGGAATGGTCCCTACACCCAGAGGTGTTCCAGGAAATTTGCCAATATTGGGGATGGCCAGAGGTTGACCTACTGGCATCCAGGTTCAACAAGCTACAGTAGTTTGTTTCTCGAACAAGAGATCCTCTGGCAATTGGAGCAGATGCTCTGATAGTTCCATAGAGCCAGTACTGGTTTATGCTTTCCCTCTGATCCCTCTCTTTACACATTTGTTGTGCAGGATTCAGACAGAGGGGGTTCCAGTCATTCTGGTGGCACCAGCCTGGCCCAGAAGGCCCTGGTTCCCGGAGGTTGTGAGACTGACGAAAGACGGGCCATGGACGCTGCCACGTTGCCCCAATCTACTGTCTCAAGGTCCTATATTCCACCCCAATTTACAGTCTCTAAATTTGACGGCATGGCTATTGAAGCCAATGCTAGAAAAGCTGTCACTAGGAAGATTTATCATACGGTCTGGAAGATTTATATTGCTTGGTGTAAAGCCAGAAAATGGCATCCTCGGAAATATGTGATTGGGGGAATTCTCTATTCTACAGTCAGCTGTGGAAATCAAATTGGCTTTGAGTACAATCAGGTCAGGTTTCGGCCCTATCGGTACTCTTCCAAAGTCCTTTAGCCTCCCATTCACTGATCTGAACCTTTATGCAAGGGGCAACGCGCTTGCTTCCCCCATAAGGTCACCTATGTGTCCTTGGGACTTGAACTTGGTGCTGTCTGAGTTACAGAAACAACCATTTGAACCTATTAAGGAAATTACATTAGACTTGCTGTCACGCAAGCTAGCCTTCCTGATGGCTATCACCTTGGCTAGAAGGGTGTCGGCGGCCCTTTCATGCAGGGAACTGTACTTGATCCTTCACCATGACAGTCGTGTTACGACCTGTTCCATCC